>CABHPP010001664.1:0-50987 GCA_902168425.1 Peromyscus attwateri | reverse complement strand
TTTTTTTTTTTTTTTTTGGTTTTTCGAGACAGGGTTTCTCTGTGTAGCTTTGCGCCTTTCCTGGAGCTCACTTGGGTAGCCCAGGCTGGCCTCGAACTCACAGAGATCCGCCTGCCTCTGCCTCCCGAGTGCTGGGATTAAAGGCATGCGCCACCAACGCCCAGCTCTTTGTGGCTTTTTTAAACCTGTTCATTCTGCTGTATTCTACTCATGGCAGAGTAAGTACTTTGAGTCTGAGTAGTGAAGCCAGTAGTGAACCCAGACTCAAGGGAAGGGGATGTAAATGGTCTCTCGATGTAAGAAATATCAAAGAATTTGCAGAAATAGTTCTAAAGCGCTACAAGTAGAAAAAAAAAGAAATATTGAAGAAGAGGAGAAGGAGGAAATGGGATTCCTTTGGGATTCATAGACATGAATCCAAGAGTCTGGTTGGAAGTTGGTTTTTTCCCTTTGGCTTTAGGCTTGTTGGGTATAGATCCAGGAAGAAGGTAGTCTATTTACAGTAGATTTTATCCACAGTCCTCCCTATGAGAACGTAAGCACCATGAGGGAAGGACCTTTGTATGACTTACAGCTGACTCTCAAAGGTTAAGCTGATCAAAGGGGTCCCTCAACACATCCTTGGGTTGATCCTGGCTCTGCCAAGCTCTTTTGAGTCAGGGTACCTGCCTGCCTCCCTGTCTCTGACTCCACCCTTTGACTTGATGCAGCTTACGTGAGTACTTAGAGCTTTAGGTCTCACATTAGTAAAATAAAGATGGTTTGATTTTAAGATCTCTTTCAGGCATGAAAGCCATATCTTGCCGCCTCAGTCCCGCTCACCGGATGACTTGCAACACGGCTGCCGGAGCACATCCATTCAGATGAAGGCACCAGCAAGGTGCCCTCGGGTTTTTACCTTACAACTGATCCGCTTAAGAGGAAGCCTCTGGAAACACACTGAATCTAAAAGCAAAGCTGCCTACACTCAATAAATCCTTGTTGGATTTCAACGTAAGAACCCACCAAGAGAACGATTGATGGTGCGGCTGTAAAGTCCCTAAAAACAGATAGATCGAGCCTATTCTTTGCCCTCTTGGGTGTTCGCATCCTTTCTTAGCGATCGCCTGGCCCAGTCAGGGAAATCTATCTCTTTTTATCTTTGTACATATGTCAACTCCTTTCTCTCCCAAATCATTTTCGTTATTTTTCTCTGAACACTCCCCAGTCTGTCTTTGCCTTTCCCACACTTAATGTAAATGTTGTGCACAAGGTAGGAAGTTGAGGTGGGGCTGCAAAAGCAATAGAGGGTATGGAGCAATGGACACAAAGCACATTACTAAGACAGCAATGTTGCCCGAGCATTCACTCTGCCCTAACCGCTGAAGCACACTCTCAGGCCAGATTTGAAAACCCAGGAACTGCCTGTGGGGTGGATTTGAAGATGAAAGTTAGGTCTCCTGCTCAAAAGTTGCCAAGCAGGGTTCGATGCCAGCTGTACCACTAATAAAATGTATCTATGACCTTGGATAAGCTGTTTCTTCACCATTCCATTGCTCGGTTTCCTCCTTTAAAATATGAGGATGCTACTGTACAGGATCACGGGATCAAGTGAAATAACATACACGAGTGCTCTGCACCACACCTAGGACATAGTGAGCATTTACAATGCAAGAATGGCACCTGTTTGCTTTCCATGTTGCCTGAAATTCCACCATAGCAACTTACTCCCTGGGACTAAAGTGGGGACCCAGCCTGCAGCTAGTCCCACTCTAAGCATATTGCCAACCTAAGTCCAAGTTCTTTTCTCCTTCTTTGTTCTTTGATGGATGGAATTCTCATGCCCATGGGGGAGGAGAGAAAAAGGAGGAAGAAAGGGGGGGGGAAGACGGAGAAATCAGAGCCTGGATAAATGCAGTGTGGTATTGATATTACAGACAACAGAGAGTAGGTTCCAGGCCATTTAAGAAGGAGGACAAAAAACAAAGACTCTGGGTTTGAGATATGGGAAATAAAGAAAAGGAGAGTGTGAGGATTTCTAATCAGGTAACCAGAAAGATGTTAAGGCATCTAACGAGAAAGGATGCTATCAGGTATTTTGTTTATTTGGTTTTTGTATTGTTAATGGATGGAAGTTCGACTTGTTCACTGAATACGTTTAATAAAGTTCATAGGACATGACTGACCTTGAGAGCATTATGATAAAAAGTCTGCCCCAGTCCTTGTGGAACTTATACTACCATGACAAAACACCCCGGCAAAGAACAGCGGATGCTAGAAAGCAAAGGAACCTGGTGCAATGTTGAAAATTGGGGCCTGGGGGTGACATGTTAGAAGGGTCACAGTGGAGGCCCCGGAAGAAAGACCAGAGCTTGGCCTGATGGCATAAAAGAAGATATTTCAGAGTTCTCAAGTCTGCATTGGAAGTATACACTTTCCCTGATTAAATGTAAGAGACCACACAGAGAGATGACAGGAGAACAGGACAATGGGTGACAGACTAAGATTTAAGAAGCAAAATGATAAAGAAATTATACTCGTGAACCTACATTTCAAGCAGTTTCTCCCACTAAGATAAAGAGAAAAAGAAAAAAAAACCACAGAATGTGAAGGTGTAGACTAGTACAGTGGGACTCCACTTGGGTCTACTTCTGGGTCAACAGTAAGATCATCCTGCAGGGGTCTTAAGGAGCCTAAGTCTTTGAATTGGGTTGAACAGCAAAGGCGCCAGGACTCTTCTGCATTCAACAGTTCCAATGGCCTCTTTGATCTCTGAAAAAGTCAAGTAACAGATTTTTTTTTTTCCTTTAGTCAAAAATCTTTCCACGGGTGGTTTCTCGGGAGCCTTGAAGACTGCTTTGGCTGGTGTGTGGTACCCAGGAGGGAACCATGAGCCTCTGAACAGGCTCAGCAGTGGCCAGGGAGGCAGTTGCAGGAAGGCAAGTTTCAGAACCCTCCTTTGAAGAGAGGCAGCTAGACGAGTCTCCACTCTGAAGAGAAGCAACGCACGAGGAGAGGAGCTGATGCACCTCAGGAACGAGAATACAGGGAGGAACTGATTGGACGCGTACCCGGAACAGTGAAGAAAGAATTGGGAATGGTGTCTAGGTTTTCTTACCAATGGAGCACCGGCTTTGATTAATAGACCCCAGGGAAAGAAGGAATGGTGAAGAAAAGTCCAAGGAGGTAAGGAGAGGATGACAATCCCTAGAAGGAGAGATGAAACTGGATTTACTTCCTGCTGACTAGCTTTTACAGTTCCAGGAGGTGCTGTGCAGGCTCCTGGGGAAGAGGAGACCTCAGTGCTTTGACACTGTGCCAGGTGACATGCTGAAACACCAACCTCCAAGCAAGAAGCACCCCCTGGTGCAAGAGTAGTATAACTATTATGGGGTAGCTAACCACTTTATAGTTGGATTTGAAGCTTGAGCTACAGGAGGGAATTTCATGCCTGGTACTGTAACCCTTTTCAGAAATCAGTGGTGACAGAGATCGTGGGCCTTGGGGTAGTGCCTCTCATTGGCATTTTGCCAAATAGTCATGCCTTTTGTTGACTTCTAAATATGTATGTTTGTACCCACATACCTCAGCTGCTGTCAGCCTTGGTCAGGGAAGCTTTTGTGGGGGAGGGGTTGCTGTTGTTGTGTTGTTGTTGTTGTTGTTGATGTTGTTGTTGTTTTTCCAGTGGGGGTAGTAGTCAGTGGAGAGACGCATAACTGGTCAAAGTTCTGAGGGTGGAAACCGAGTGCTCAGAATAGGACATGTTTATCAACCCCTGTCATCCAGAGTCAAGGCCCAGGGAGCATCATCCCAGAAGAGGGGGCAGAAAGAAGGCCGGAGCCGGGGGGATGCGGGGGAGCGTGATGAAATGCTGTTCTCTGGATGTGACATGCCTTTGCACTCATGAGCTCACAGCAGCTGTGGTTATCTACACAGGATCTGGCCACTTTGGCACAGATGGCGGAGGTGCTCTTAGGCCTCAGCCCTTCCTGAGGAGCTGTTGGCAGTTGATAGGGGCTGGAGGAAGGAAAACCATTCCTCCTGGAGGGAGAAGCCACTGGTAGGTTTCGCACACTCCGGTGGATGGCCTCACGCCCATGAACATATGGGCAGCACCAATTGAGTTATTAAAAAAAAAGAGGAAGAAGATATGAGGTTTGGAGGGAGTCATGTTGAGGGAGCAAGAGAGGAAAATGGGAGATAGGTGTGATCATATTTCACTGTATACATTTGTAAAATTATCAAGGATAAACAAAAATTATAATTTAAAAAATAAAAATATTTTTTAAAGAAAATGTTGCATTTGTGTGACTTTGGAATGTGCAGTTCGGAATATGTTAAATATGAAGAACAGCCTGGAGTCCAAGCGACCGTGAGCTGAAAACAGAGATCTTGCAAGCAACACCTAAGTGATGACTGAAGTCATGAGGAAGGATGAGACTGCCCCAGAAAAAGGTACAGAATAAGACGATGAAGACACTGGGAGACAGACCCTAGGAGAAAACAGTATCCACAGACTAAACAGGGCTAGCAAGACTGCTCAGCAGGTAAAGACACTTACCACCAAGCCTGATGATGTGAATCTGATCCACAGATCCCACACAGTAGAAGGAGAGAACTGACTCCCATAGATTGTGTTATGACCTCCTCATGTGTAGTGACACAAAGACACACACACACACACACATATAAAAATAAATAAATGCATAGAGGAGAGTAAGGAAAAACAAGATGTTGGATTAACCAGGAGAATAACACCAGAGCAATTAGGGGAAGATTTTCAGGAATGGAGAGATCAAAAAAAGCCAACTGTTCCATAAGTGTTGACTGAAACATGTCTATTTGATGTAACTGGGAATTCATTAGTAAACTTTTTCAGGTAGAGGTGGGCACAATGGTGCACTTCTTTAATCCAGCACTCAGGAGGCAGACACAGGCAAATCTCTGTTAGTTTGAGGCCAGCCTGGTCTACATATCAAATTCCTGGCCATCCAAGAACATACAATGAGACCCTATCTCAAAAATAAAAAAAAAAGAAAAAAAGAAAAGACTCTTTTCAAGATAGAAACAGAAAGTAGATTACTAAGGATTAAAGAAGCCAGAGGGAGGCAGTGTAGGTGGCCGTGTCCTCACACATAATGTGTGGAGAAAGGGAAGAGACGAGGCTGAGAAAAGAAGCATCCAGAATGGGCCCTGAGCCACCAGCAGGTGAGGCTTTTGCTGTTGCTTTATAATGAAAAAGATTTAAAGGTGATTCTAGTCCGTGTGGAAGACTCTACCTGAGACAAAAGGGGTACAAACACAAAATAATAATAATAATAACAATAATAATAATAATAATAATAATAATAATAATAATAATACCAATAATAGAAGAGAACTCTGACCTTAGGGTAAGGTCAGAGAGGAGACTGAAGAAGGAGAATTTAACTCAGTTCACAGATCATCCTTAAACAGAGACTCAGTATCACAGCATCAGGGGGAGAGGAATGAGTACAGGCTGGCGCTGATGCAGACACCGGCGTCCATGCGTTCATGAAGCAATTGCTCTCTATCGTGTTCCTGGAAGACATTAAGAAATGTTATCTGCGGAGGGTGAAGTAGCTGCAGTGCAGATAGGGGCCTAGGGCGTGAGAAAATCGCCGACACACTGAGAGACTTGCCAAGCAGAGCTGTATACTTCATTGACCCACGTCAGTGCCAAGGTACGCACGTGCCGCATGACCACCTCCGGAATCTCCGCGGAGCTCGGGCTTGGGAAAGGAAGTATCTTAGATAAGAAGATACAAGATGGAGGTTGCAGAGCAGGCGGAGCATGCACACGGGGGGAACAGAGGAATTAAGGATGCTAGAAAGAGAGAGGAAAAAAAGCACAAATGCACCGTAAAATTTCATCTAAAATGATAAAGACATGAAACCACAGGAAAGAGCTGGCAAAAGGGAAGGGGAAGAAGGGAGCCAAGAGACTGAAGATCACCACACACACACACACACACACACACACACACACACACATACACACACACACTAGAAAGCAGGCAGGATTTTGAGGCAGGCGCTAGTTCTCTGTAGGTAGTAAGGGGAAGGGGCCCATAGTAAAATCTCTAAGTTTCACATATGGTACAGTGAAAGTAGATGTGAGGGTAAAAACCATAAGGCTAAGAACACCAGGGATGGCACAGTCCAGTGGACCTGATAAAAGACAGAGAGGCCCTGAAAACCAAAGCCAGTGTCAGCGAGCTGGCCAGCTAGCTTCCACGAGCCCCCCAGAGTCCTTGAGACAGTGTTGTCCTCTCACACAACCTTACTTCTAAAACAGCTGATTATAAGTCAATGATCAACTAAATTGTAAGTAAGTATGGTTTCCAACTTAGAAGTTTCCGTTTAGTAGACCACCCCATGCTACAGCTACATCTTAGGGGCTAGTTCACTCATTGCCAGAGTAAAGCTAAAAGTTGATCACGCAACTATTATAACAAAGAGAGCTTGGTGTCTTTAGCATTTCAGACATCGGCAGAGAGAAGATAGCAATGCCAGACAAGAAGCTAATGGTCAGCCATCAAGGTCACCATCTAACAAAGACAGAATCAGATACAGGAAGAGCAGGACTTCAACCACCCCTAACTGGATGGACAGAACATAAGCAGCATAAGGTCCTCTCCCTGGTTGGGCCAAGGGGACATGCATAGAGTGTGTGGGCCCTCCACTGGCTCAGCCCAAGATAGCCCAGAGGACCAACCAGTCTCATAACAATTGCCTCAGTCTTTGCCTTTGACCCTATAAAAACATCCCTCCTACACAAGAAATGTAGGCAGAGTTGTTTTTTTGTTTTTTTGTTTTTTTGTTGGGACTGCCAGTCAGCTCTGTTCTGCCATCTGGCTCTCCAAATAACCACACAGAGACTTATTATTAATTATAAATGCTCAGTCAATAGCCTAGGCTTATTACTAGCCCTTATATCATAAATCAACCCATATTTCTGATTCTACACTCTACCACATGGTGGTACCTTTTTTTTGGGGGGGGGGGAGTTTCAAGACAGGGTTTCTCTGTGTAACAGCACTGGCTGTCCTGGAACTCACTTTGTAGACCAGGCTGACCTCGAACTCACAAAGATACACCTACCTCTGCCACCCAAGTGCTGGGATTAAAGGCATGCGCCACCATCGCCCAGTTAGTAGTACCTTTTTTCAGCATGGCATGTTTATCTCCTGCTTCCTCTGCGTAGTGACCCTGCCTCCCTTCTTCTTCCCCTCACTCTCTTTTTGTACACAAATCCCATCTAACCCTACTTGCCTAGCTATTGGACATTTAGCCCTTTATTAAACCAATCAGAAGGCACCTTGGCAAAGACAGATCTTCACAGTGTACAAAAAGATCATTCTATAACAAAGAAAGCTCATGATTATCCCTTTCTTGAGACCTTCCCACTTTTATGAGTTTGACTTTTCCTCAATTGTTTGCTTCTCTATAATTTTCCTTAATAAATCTCAATTCTACTTTGCACACTCCCATGAGAATTCTCATTCTTGGTCATCATTGGTGTGAGACAACAAACTCAGGAGCCACTGTCCCAGGTCCATCTTTGCTACCTCTGATTGTCCAGCACCCTAAGTTCTTGGATCAAGCACAATTCACAACTAAGCCAAAAAGATCTTGTCCTATTCACTCAAAAACCCTGCATCAGCTGGGTGTAGTGGTGCACACATTTAACCCTAGCACTCAGGAAACAGAGGCAGATGAATCTCTGTGAGTTGAGGCCAGCCTGGTCTACAGAGCAAATTCCAGGACAGCCAGGGCTACACAGGAAGACCCTATCTCAAAAGGAACAGAGAAAAAAAACAAAATGAAAAACCAATTTAAAAAAAAAAACATCCTGACGTACCACGCAACCTAAGTCAGAAGCTCATTTTTTAGTAAAGGGGGACCTGTAGGGCCCTAGCCCCCGTTTTGGGTAACTGTTGCCTTGCTTGCTGACCTTGGCCTTGATATCCCCCTATGCTAATTCCCTGCCAGGTTCCACCCTCCTGAATGCTTAAGGGAAGATCCTTGTCTGTGTATCCTGCATAATGGGCATTAACAGCTTAGATGCAAGATTGTAAAACATCAGTAGCGAACTTCTGCCCTCCAGGGTTCTCCCATTGTGCTGTAAGCCTGTATTTAAGACCTCCTCCCTCCTTCAATAAACGGCACTGGGGGGGAGGGGAACAACAAAAGTAAGAAAAAAAAATCTACATCAATTTAAAGAGCACTCCTTGTGTTTCATAGTATGGAATATTGCAGCTGGTCTGGCTATGATGGTCCTCACTTGAGCAACGAAGGAATATAGGCAAAGACTATGTATGTTCGTAAATGCAAGTATTATTTTAAAGACATTTAAGCAACCTTCCACTTATCTAGAACTGCTAACTAACTGCAAGACATACTAGTTTATGTCTTAAAAAAAAAAAACAGTTAAAAGCAGGGAAGACAATGAGAAATAAGGTTTCTGCTCCACACCTGACCATCTTGGAGTAGATGGATAAAGAAGAAATTAACCTGTGCTTCAGCCAAAAGACTGGCTCTATGCTAAGGTTCTTCAAGAACATGACTGCTAAAGTATAGATAGAGAAGTTTTAGATAAAAGGTTTAAATATCATGCTGCTCACAATGTCATCTGTGAGGTCAAAGCCATGGTTGAAGAGGGTATCCTTTGCTGCCCATCCATAAGATCAATCAACTTTGAAACCCCACTCTCCTTCCTTCCTCGAATTTCCTACCTCTTCTCTCATTGGCTGAACCCAATGGGAAACCAGAAGTCAAGTCTATGAATGCATTACATCCTAATTGATCTGCTGGGTGGAGAGGCTATAAATACAATATTCATGTATGAAATTCAAAAAAAATAAAACAAATGTTAAAAATTAGATGCCAGACCAGAGATTAATAGGAAGGATGAAGAATGGGTATGGCTGTGAGTGCTGGTACATGCTTTTAATCCCAACACTCAGGAAAGTGGAGGCAGATGGGTGTCTTTGAGTTCAAGATTAGCCCGGTCTACAGAGCAAGTTCCAGAACAACCAGGGCTCCACAGAGAAACCCTGTCTCAAAAAAATAAAATTTAAAAAAATGGGTATGGATGACTCCTGAGAATATACTCCAAGGAATCTAAATCAGCATGCTAGAGAGACACCGTTCATCCTTGTTTATTGAATCACTATTCACAATAACCAAGCTGTGGAATCTGCCTTTACGTCCACCAACAAATGGATGAGAAAGAAAATGAGATCTAGGGTGCTGGAGAAATGGATCATTGGCTAAGAGCAAGTTCTGATCTTGAGATTACCAAAGTTTGGTTCCCAGTCCCCACTCAGGTGGCCCACAACCACCTCTAACTCCAACTTCAGGGGATCCAATGCCCCACTCTGGCCTCCATGGACACTTGCATTCATATATATTGCACACACACACACACACACACACACACACACAAACACACACACAAACACAACGCAACACAATTAAGAATAAAATAATAAATCTTTTTGAGGAGAGGGGGTTTCGAGGCAGGGTTTCTTTGTGAAACAGCTCTGGCTGTCCTGATCTCGCTCTGTAGATCAGGCTGGCCTCAAACTCACAGAGATCCACCTGCCACTGCCTCCTGAGTGCTGGCATTAAAGGTGTGCAGCACCATTGCCCAGCTTAAAATTTTTTCTTTATGAAAGGTAATAATAGGTGCCAGGTATGGTGGTGTACAGCTTTAGTCACAGCACTTAGGAGGCAGAGGCAGGAGATCTATGTGAGTTAGAGGCCAGGCTGGTCTACAAATCCAGTTCCAAGTCAGCCAGGGCTACACAGCAAAACTGTCTCAAAAAAAAAATCAAAAAAAGAAGAAGGAAGAAGAGGAGGACGAGAGTATTTATGCGTGTTTTAATATACACATAAAGTATTTCTGTTTCTAAAATATGTAGACTTTTCCTCGGCTTACTTCACTCAATTACTATTATGTTCCTGGAACTCTGTTGGCATTTCAGTGTGAGCTCCTGGACCAGAACTATGCCATTAGAAAGCAGGAAAATTATCCAAATTTCGTAGAACTTACTCATGGCATGCTGAACGTTTACTTGCTGTGCCCTGGCACTGATTTTAAACTTTCATATATCTCTATGCCATGACCTTCTCTTTCCTCAAAGTCCTCTTAGTAAATAGCATCTAGACCAGTAGTTCTCAACCTGTAGGTCAAGACCTCTTTGGGGGTCAAACAACCCTTTCCCAGGGATCACATATCAGATATCCTGTATATCAGATATTTACATTACAATATCTGTAAATTCATAAAGGTAGCAAAATTACAGTTATGAAGTAGCAACAAAATAATTTTATGGTTGGAGGGGATCACCTCAATGTGAGGAACTGTGTTAAAGGGTCACAGCATTAAGAAGGCTGAGAACCACTGGTCTAGAACAAAATGTTTATAGCACTGCAGATAGGGAGTCCTCTAAGCAAATGGAATAATGGCACTGAAGACAAGGACCTATGAAGCAGACGATGGTTCAAGGAACGGGAAGAGATTAATTCAGTTACTTAAAGGAGCATGTACACTTTTAACAAGAACAGAGGGCAATACAGATTTGTAAAAGATACAACTAACTAAAAACTGAGGTGGGTAACACAACAAGGAGGAATTTAACACGGGGCGTTAATGACACAAATGATGGAAGAGATGAGAAGCAAAACGGATAACGAAGCAACACAAAGATGAGCAACACCAAGATTTTTGCCGCTGCCAAGATGGTTACATCACAAAAAGGAATACCAAAGCACAGACACAAGATCACCGGAAGTAAGCGAGTATGTGGTAAAGAGAAGCCGAACTGTTTGTGGGCTATGAAGAAAGGCGGAACTGAAGAGTTGACGTGGTGAGGAACAGCCTGGTGTGAAAGGCCTGCGCGGCCACCTTGATGATGCATGGCCTTGGTGACGTCCCAGGCCAGGGACATGTCTGGGTCTGTGGTCCTACTGTACCCGGGGTCTGTGTTGATGTCCATGGCCCGTGTTACCACCAAAGTCTATGCACATGTCTGTGGTCTATACTGCAGCCTGAAGCCACGTTGATGTTCCAGGGCCAAACTGAACTGGTTAGGATCCACCCCTAACCAGTCACTACACAGTGGTGACGTGAGCACAGGAGAGCTGGCCCCGCCCCTTGCCTGAGCGGCTTGGGAGAGCTGGCACTAGCAGCTGGAGCACAGAAGAACGGGAAGGCTGACCAACTTAGTTACCATCCAGGCCCAGATCCAGGGCTTGGAGTTGGCTCACCCCAACATCTTCCCCAGCTATGAGCTGCTAGAGTGTGTGAAGAAGCCAGTCCTGTGGATCCATAGCCGCAGGATTTCCACAACTCAGGGCAATGGCGGGATATCTGAGAGTCTCTATGAGGGTCCAGTATTGATGGTGTAGCAGAAGCCAAAGGCCTTGAACTAGACTAATGACTCGTTACAATGAACATTGGTAAGTAAAGCTGTTTGGGCAAAAGGGTGTACTGCATGACACACTGCAACTTCTAAAGCCACTACGATGAACGAATATGTCATGGAGAAGTGGGAAAAATGGAGGAGAGAAATGATACATCCACAGAAGGCTGTGCTTGATAGAGGACTATTTTTATTCTTTATTTTTTTTTCTTTTCTTTTGTGGGGAAGTTACAAGGGTAGAGGATGGACATGGAAGGACTGAGAAATGAATAGGATTTGGGTGCGTGATGTGAAATTCCCAAAGAGTCAATAGAAAAAATATGGTAATTTTTTTAAAAAAAAAAAAAAGATTACTGGGAGAAATAGAAAGAAAAAAAAATGCTGAACCAAAAGGGCAGAGGCTGGGACTCTCAGAGAGGACGTGCTTTCTAAGTTTGAAATCATGGTGTAGAGTCTGCACTGTAGACTGAGCCACTGCTGAGGAAATCGATTGACTCATCTACCAGTTACTCCACTGTCCATTCCTATCCAGAAAAAAAATAGTAGAGGATGAATCTGAAAGCAACAGGCAAATGACTGGTAGAAATCAGTTTATCCAAGATTTAGTAGGAATTGGGAGATAAGAAACAGAGTTAAGGGCTGGCAAGAGAGATCAACAGGTAAGGACATCTGCCACAAAGCCTGACAACCTACGTTTGGTTCCCCTGGACCCACACAGTGGAAGGAAAAGAATCAGCTTCCATAAACAGCCCTCCAACCCCCACCCACAAAATAAATAAATCAATGGGAAAAGCGGGGCAGAGAATGAGAAGCAACAAATATAGACCACACGTTTCAGTAGCTTGAGCTGATTCAATTTCTTAGTATAAACTTGAATCATTTCTATTTCTTCTGATATTCCCAAACCTTCAAAAAAACCAATTCTAAAAAGTCTATTGTTAAGAAGCTCCATTTCGAGTTACTCTTCCCCATATGGAATAACTTTCCTCCAGTTTTCTCTTTTTCTGGGTGAAATTTATAACCTCTTCATTAACTTACCATATCTTTTCTTCCAGAACACTAATAAAGATAGTAAAAAAAAAAAATCATCTGATTCTTCTGGAAACCAACCTGAACTCAATCCCTACATATGAAAGCTCTTCTTATAGAATTCTTAACTCTTCTCCAAACTGGAACTCAATGACAAGACTACTCTGCAGCTACGAAAACAACAAATCCATTGACTTGAGAGAGAGCCAGTCAGCATTTTAAGGTGCATCTGAGTAAAAGCTGGGGCCACTTTCCCATTGGTTAGATATACTTTCCCATTTCAATCATATGAATTTCTCAGAACACAGATGGGCAGTCCAGTTCTCAAGTGATGTTTCTAAATGAGGTAATCACTAATTTTTTATTATATACCAGCAAAACTACTTCTGGTTGGCCTGAGAGAAAGAACATTACATGGAGACAGAAGATCAGGATGGTGGGGGAGGACAATGAAAATATTTATGTCTTACCCTCAGTTTATGAAACTGCTGCCCCAACTACTTTATAGAACTTTTGAAAGAGTGCTGTGGATATCGCTCTGTATAAATAAAATGCCGATCGGCCAGTAGCCAGGCAGGAAGTATAGGCAGAGAAGAGAATTGTGGGAACAGGAAGGCTGAGTCAGGAGATGCTGCCAGCCGCCGCCGCCATGAGTACCAACAAGTAAGATACTGGTAAGCCACAAGCCATGGGGCAAGGTATAGATTTATAGAAATGGGTTAATTTAAGATGTAAAAACTAGATAGCTAGAAGCCTGAGCCATTAGGCCAAACAGTTTAAATAATATAAGTGTCTGTGTGTTTATTTTATAAGTGGGCTGTGGGACTGCCGGGGTTTGGCGGGAGCTTACAAAAGAGCAAATAAGATATTAGCTGAAATGCCTTATAAAATGCACTGTAAAAACACAAAAGCAGAGTCGGAATATCTCAAGTCCAAATCCAACTGAAATACTAACTGGCAGAGTGACCTCAAGTAAATTATTCAACTTCTGTGTCTTGCTTTCCTCTGTAAAATGGGAAGAATTAGGAGGCCCTCCCATGTCTTGCTCTTCTTTTCAGTAGTAAAACCTGACATCATTTGCACCCACAGAGAAACCATAGGACAGGCTGAGATCACACTTCACGTCCCATTCTTTTTTTTCCCCAGCATAATATTTTTATTAATTATTTGGGAATTTCTTACAATGCACCCCGATCACTGACTCGCTTCCCATTTCTCCCAGGTCCACTGTCCCACCCTCTCGACCTTCCTCCTCCCACACCTCCCCATCAAAAGAGAAAAATACGCCAAGTCCAACTTGTGTTGCCCATATTCTCATGGAGCATGGCCAGACTCCCAGCGACCAGCACCTTAAAGAAAACTGAGTCCTGACAGATGGCCGTGGCACACGCCTTTAATCCCAACACTCAGGAGGCAGAGGTAGGCAGATATCTGAGAGTTCAAGGCCAACCTTGTCTACAGAGCAAGTTCCAAGATAGTCAGGGGTACACAGAGAAACCCTGTCTCAAAAAACCAAAAAAAGAAAACGGAGTCCTTCCCCACCCACCCCTGCCAGAAGCCGTCAACTGTGAAGAGCTACACTTCAGCGTCTTTATCACAATTTTTAAAGACTCTCTTCAGTGTTTAGCAGTATCCTTCCTTTCCTTTATTTGGTTTTCCTAAAAGCATTATTTAAATATTCTCTACGTCCATAGCACACAGACACAGCCCGTGCTTCTGAGTCTACACTGCTTTCTCAGGTTGTTCATGAGACAGGTAGGGCACTTAATACCAAGTCTGGCACTATGATTGCTCCACAAGTCCAAGCAGAAAGTGGGCCAGAAAGAATGGATAAATGACCATGATGATGCTATAAAACCCCAGGCTAGTGTTTAGGCCCGTGGAAGCCGCCACTGCACCCTAATAAGTAAAAAGCTGAACAAATTGAAAAATCAACAGTTCCTCTCGGATCGGCCAGAGAAACAAGATCATCAAGCAAACTGCTGCCCCCAAAGTGGGAGAAACAGACAGGCAGATGCAGAGGATCACAACTTCCACAGCAGAGGCCTCTGCGGGAGCCAGTGCTGGGCAGGAAAACCGCTGTACTGCTGAAGTCCCAGCATAGACAACCAGAGAGTCTAAAACTTGCAGGGAGCCAATCACAGGAGGCATCAATATTTCGTGAGTTTTACCTCTAAAAGCCCTATCAGATTCTCCCAGCAAATAGCAAAGAAAAAAAAAACATCTTGGACCAAGCCAGAGCATTCTTCTTAACAAGGCCTGCCTGTAAGACACACCTTTTATCCCAGCACTTGGGAGGCAGAGGCAGGCAGATCTCTGTGAGTTCGAGGCCAGCCTGGTCTACAGAGCAAGTAAGACAGCCAGAGCTACACGGAGAAACTCTGTCTCAAAAAATCCAAAAAAAGAAAAGAAAAACCACTGTAGCTGGGCATGGTGACACGCACCTTTAATCCCAGCACTTGGGAAGCAAAAGCAAGTGATCTCTGTGAGTTCAAGGCCAGCCTGGTCTACATAGTTTTAGAACAGCCAGGGCTATGTAGTGAGATGTTGCTTCAAAAGAGAGGGGCAGGGGGCGGGAGAAGCCACTGTAGCCAGAGACCAACCTACTGACCATTGTCACAGATTAACCAACCTAGGGGGAAGGGAAACAGCTACTCCAGCACACCCTAGCCATCCTGTCCAGGGTACAGTGAGTGACGTTCACAGCCCAGATTCAGGCTCACCAAAAGACTGAGGTCTAACTATTCTTCTCCTACACTGTATTGCCGTAATATCACTGTGAGCAAAATACTTAAAAACAACTCAAAGAAAGAAACATTTCTTTAGGTTTCCAAGAGATCTCAGTCCTTCGTGGCACAGAAAGCGTGGTAACAGCAGCCTCGGCCCACAGGTCTCCACAAGGCAGCACGCCGGAAACAGAGAGTTAGACAGAACCGGGGGTGCTGTGCCCGTCAAAAGCCTGCCCTCATAGGGCTGGCGTGTGGTGCACGCCTTTAATCCCAGCACTTGGGAGGCAGAGGCAAGCGGATCTCTGTGAATTTGAGGCCAGCCTGGGCTACACAGCAAATTCCAGGAGAGCCAGGGTTACACAGAGAGACTCTGTCTCAAAACAAAACCAAAAGCCTGTCAACAGAGACTTACTTCTGCTTGTCAGGCTCCACCTTCTAAAGCAGTACCTTCAAGCCGAGGATCCAGCATCCAAACCACGAGCCTATGTGGGACACTTGAGCCGCAAGCCATAAAATACACCCTTGTGCCACATCATGAGGTCTATTTATTAGCATTCTTTTTACCCGTGTTAAGAGGTTTTTTTTTTTTTTTTTTGAGACAGGGTCTTACTATGTAGCTCTACCTGTCCTGGAATTCACTATGTTATAGCAGGATGACCTCAAACTCTCAGGGATCCTCCTGCCGCTGCCTCCACCCCAAGTGTTGGGATTAAAGGTAGGACTGCGCTACTCTGCCCAGCTGAGGGCATTATTTTTAACTACACTTCTGCACTAGGCCCCGATAAACCTGTCTGAAATTGAAAGTGGGGTCACTAGTGCTGATGTTCCACATCACCAAAGAGAAGCTAAGTTTTCTTATAAATAAGGGAAGAGGGAGAACCAAATCCCCCCAATGAGCCTGTTCCAGTTAGTATGATCATTAAGGACCTTATGACCTGAACCTTGCAAAAAAAAAAAAAAATTAACCCAAAATAAAACAGTATTAAAACCGGATGTCAACCAGTCTGTTCCCTTTCTATCCTTATTTCTCCCTGCCTCCTCCTTGAAAGGAAAGACACTTTGAAATGGCCAGTCCTCCACTTGCTCTTTTCTGCTTCCTTCAGCCCTTTTCTTCCTATAAAACCAATCTCCTCTGCTCAGCTCATTGGAACGCCTGTTTTGTTTTATGAACTGGAGTGTTGCCTGATTCTAAAATCACAAATAAAGCCAATATATCATGTCCAGCTTTCAACAACAACAACAAGGAAAAAAAGTAATAAGTCATACCAAAAATGCAGGAATCGAGTCTAGAGGCGCAGCAAGCATTAGAATCAGTGTGGGAGAGACACTGGAATTACCAACCTGGGAATTTAAAACAAGTAGGTTTGGGGCTGTCTAGATAAAAGAGTCAGCACGCACGAATACATGGGTGATGTAAACAGAGAAGGAAAGTCCAAAGATCAGCAGAAGATTAAAACACATAATTATGAATTATGAATGCCTCTGAAGGGCTTCTTTGTTGACTGGACAGGCCTAAGGAGAGAGTTTCTGAGTCAACAGGAACTTGCAAAATTGAAAAAGAAAATAGGCATATGCTTGTATGCATGCACCCTGTGTGCGCACACACATACACACACATCAATGTTAAAGAACCGTGGAACAATTACAAGCCCCCTGGCTTTCCAAGAACCTCAGACAGATTCCTAGGTTTTAAAATGACTTTCTGTTTTCCTGCAAACTCTGGATTCCTGATGTAAAGAAAACTCTCAGGCACTCGGACTACCTGCTGCCATTATGGGGCATTAAAGGAGAACCGAGTCAAATTTCCTTGAGGTTGCGGACCGAAGCTCCCTGAAGAAGCTCCTTCTGTGCTGAGGAGGCTGCAGAATGTTAGCTGTCAGGCTCGGGGCAACTTGTCACACAGCAATAGGTAACCAGTCATGTGGAAAAACAGTGAGGTCCCAGATATCAGTGGCTTGGTTCGAAACCAAGGAGAAACTAACTATAAAGACTAGGAATAAGATGGAGGTGGACCAGGGTGGGATTACCCTTTGTAATGAAGAGCACCAGAGAAGCAAAGGGAAAAACTCAATTTCCAGCATGCCAATATGAAAAAAACAACAACAACAACAACAAAAAACATCATTAACAATGACAAACTCAGTATTAAAACCGGATTCCTAAGGTCCCTTGGGGCATCCAAACCAAATATTAGCCAGATGCAAAATGTCGCTATTAAGAGGGAGACAGAAAGTCTTACTTGCAGAAACAGAAAAAAAAAAAATGATTATGCTTTTTTTTTTTAATTGAGGATTAATCTTCAGTCTTCTGTGACCTGAACAAGGAGTTCCAGATAATCCAAACTCTTTGAACTCACTCCAAGTTGCTTTCTCTGGTCAGCTGACTATATAAATTAATAAGATTCTGCTGTGAGTTCAGTCCTAGCTAGAGAGATTTCAATAAACTTTCTAAAGTCATTATACATTAATAGGTTCCCTGGAAATTTTCCAAAGCAGCCCTGTGGCTTCCTTCCCAAAGTTGCAATGGCTCTATAAGGACCCCCGAGTGTCTCCCCGGCAGTGTGAAGGGGCAAAGCTTCGAGGGGCAGGGACTTGGATTCTGATGCCCGCTTTGTCTAAGCAGCCTGAGATCCTCGACCAAGACCTTCCACTTCTGGAGCGTCCTTATTTGACAAACATGGCTGGCAATGCCATCCTTCACAGCCCTGACGTCAAGATAAATAACAGATGGAAAAACACTTGGTAAACTGTAAAGTGCAGTGCAAACTGAAAAGAATTCCTTTTAGCAGCCATGTTTTCAGAGAAGGCTGCCTCTCAGCTAGGACCAAGCCTCCAGTCAGTTTCGATCTTTCATTATCAGGAGACGTTTCTCCCCAGCGTCTGCTCCCCTGTGAGCATGGCAGTCACTACACCCCTCTGCTTTCGCCCACACTTATCTCCCTTCCTCTCCGGCTGTTCGCTCTTTCACTCCTGCCTTCTCCTAGACTGCTCTCTGACTTTCTTGTCACACACATCCCATCCCCCAAACGCCCACCCTACTCCCCACCCATCGCTCCCCCACCTTCCGGCTTTCCTTTACCCAGGAGACATTTCCCACGAGTAAATGCTCCAGCCCTGTCCTTGAGGAAAGCGTAGGGGACTCATCCTGCTTTCATTTGCCAGAGAAAGAGTCCCCTGCAGAGTGAGGACTCATTCTCCACAGTGCTGCAACCCTAAATGTCAGCTCTAAATTAACAGAGCTCCTGTGAGCCGGGGGCACTGAAGACCCGGAAAACTTAAATTCTAACCAACACCTCATTCTCCTAAAGCCCCATGCTCTCCTGTGTTCTAAATTTCGAAGGTCGTGCTTGCTTCCCCGAAAGCCTACACCCCCTTCCCCCAGGGAAGTATTTGATGCTTAAGAACACTCGTTTCAGAACTGATTGGGTCACCATGGGCAAGTGACCTGACTTCTCTGAGCTTCAGTTTTCCCATGAGAGTGATACCACCTGCCTCTCAGCCCTAAGTGTATTAGTTACTTTCCCTGCTCTGTGATCAAATACTAGACAAGAAGCAACTTACGGAAGGGTCGGCGCTAGCTCATAGTTCGAGGCTATGGTCCACGATGACAGGGCGGTCGGTCGTGGTAACCGTACCTAGAGGCTGCTCATCACTCTGCATCAGCGGTCCAGAAGCGGAGAGCCATGAATGCTGGCGCTCAGCAAGCTTCCTTCCTTTATTAAACCCAGCCCACAGAACGACGCTACCCACGCTGATGGTGGGTCTTCTACCTTCGTTTACCCAGTCTACAAACTCCCTCACAGATGTGCCCAGAGGTTTGTCTCCAGCTTGATCATAGATCCTGTCAAGGATCAGTCAGTGATAGCCATCATCCCAAGTAAGCATATGAAGTGCTTTAATATGCCCCGCAGAGGAAGCTGTCATTGTTAACTAGCAAACAAAGCTGCTGCACACAAGGCTTCGGTCCCTCTCTCGATCTAGCCTAGCCTCCTGCCCTCACAAGCCCTTCTGGTCCTTGGAACGCCATCTCCCTTCCTTCCTGCCATCCCTCAGCAAAGCCATTCATGCTAGCTACAGCAGTCTACAAGGACATCTTCTTCACTGGTCCTCTCATAGCTGTGTCTCCACTACTCATTCACAACTCACCCTGCACTTTCTTACTCAGAAAGGCAAGGACTGTTCTGCTGCTGGTCTCTTGTAGTGCGAGTGCTTTTATTACTGATACTGTGATTTGTTGTTAGTACCAAACAGACTTCCATCCAGGCCCACTAATGTGAATGCTGAATCTTTTTTTTTTTTTTATTTTCCTGGTTTTAGTGAGATAAGGTCTCACACTCGTAGCCCAGCCTGACCTCAAACATTCCGTGGTCCACCTGCTTCAACTCCCAAGTACTAGAATTACCTGCATGAGCTACCACATCCAGCAAACACTGAGTCTCAAAATGCAAGTACATGCAGTGAATACAAAGGAAGGGAAAAATGTTGGTTGGTTGGTTGGTTGGTTGTTTTGAGACAGGAGCTCACAATGCAGTCCAGGCTGGCTTCAAATCACAGAAATTCACCTGCCTCTGGTTCCATGGTGAAATGCAACATTTTTAAGGCCAAATAACTTGAAGCTCACTTGGTGTTTTCTAGATAGAGTTCTAATACAACTTTGTCAGTAAACTCAAGAAAAGGAATAACGTAAGAGAGAGAAGCTTGAGAAGATAAAGCCATTAGATTTTAAGTAAAGTGACAGCAAGTGGCTGGAACCAGTAAACATGTACCCGGGAATCTTGATCTTTAAAATAGGGAAAGTGTGGGGCTACAGAGATGGCTCAGAGGTTAAGAGCACTAGCTGCCCTTCCAGAGGTCCTGAGTTCAATTCCCAGCAACCACAGGGTGGCTCACAACCATCTATAATGAGATATGATGCCCTCTGCTGGCCTGCAGGCATACAAGCACGCAGAACACTGTATACATAATATATGTAATAAATAAATATATATTTTTAAAAAACACAGGGAAAGTGTGGATTAAGGTTAGTTTGAATGTTTATCCACCCAGAACTCATGGGTGACCTCAAAGTCATTTGTTAATAAGAGGTGGGACCATTAAGGTGGGACCGTTAAGGTGTGATTAGGTCATAAAGGCTAAATTAATGGGTTGTTTCTAATGATGGTCTGTGGTTCTGCAGATTCCCTATCTGAAAGACCTCCTCCACAAAATGCAGCCCTTCACCCTTCAACACTGGACTTCTCAGCTTCCAGAACTGGCAAACGCATAAATCTTTATTCCTTAAAAATTACCCAGTGTGTTATACCTCCTGTCACAGAAAACAAACTGAGTCAGTAAAGCTAAAAGAGAGGCTTGGCAATGGCAGAAGGAAGGGCGTTGGTGAGGGAAGCTCCGCCTTACACAGGAGTAGGGCCTCCCAGGTTCCAAGGAGGAGTTTCCAGGGCCCCATAAACTACAGGGGCCTCTAGAAGGGAAAGACATCCCTTGCCTCTCTTTGAGACCCTATCCAAAGAGACTGTCAGGGCCGAGTCTCAAAAGCAAGGTCAGTATTAAAAGAAAGCCTAAAAGCTGGGCATGGAGGTAGATGCATGTAATCCCAGCACTCAAGAAATTGAGGAGGGATAATTGAGAGTTTAAGGCTAGACTGCATAATATAGACTTGCTTCTATACAGATGAGGTCTAAGATGGTTTTAAATGTCCTTACCCAACGATGAGTTGCTGAGTCCTAAAAAGCCTTTTCTCTTGCAATTAGACACTGAAGCTTTAAGTGTGAGCACACTTCCTATGAATCAATCACCAAATGCAGCTAGCCCATGCTAAGCCACCCTGCCTTGGTGATGTTTGACTAAGAATGAAGAAAAAAAAAAAAAAAAAAAAAAAAAAGTGGCGAGTGAGACCTGCAGAAGGGAGTCAACCAACCTTGAACTTCAAAGCTGAAACAGACTTAAGTTCCAGGCCAAGCTTCCTCCAGCAAAACTGATGAGCATGGAGGCAGCACCACCAGCTTTAGGATGCCTCAATACTCCAGTGACGTGTCACGGTCAAAAGTCAATGTGTAGCAAAAAGTCATCACAAAGAGCCTTCCTCAATACTTCTCAGCCAGGATTCACGGTGGCTGTTACAGACTGCACTGTGACCCACCACATACACCTTCTCACTGCTCCTACCAAATCTAAGTGCTAAATCCCCAACTCTGCCCGTATGACTATATTTGAAGTCAGGGCCTTTGAAGAAACAAGGAGGGGCTGGAGAGATGGCTTAGAGGTTAAGAGCACCGACTGCTCTTCCAGAGGTCCTGAGTTCAATTCCCAGTACCCACATGGTGGCTCACAACCATCTGTAATGAGATCTGGCGCCCTCTTCTGTATACATAATAAATAAATAAATCTTTAAAAAAAAAAAAAAAGAAAGAAACAAGGAAAGTCAAATATGGTCTAAAGGGTAAGTTCCTGATGCAACGGAACTGGTGTATTTTGTGGATTGGGATTGTGTTTCACTTCTCTCTCTCCTCCTCCTCCTCTCCCCCCTCCCTCTCTTCTGTGTGTGTGTGTGTGTGTTTGTGTATGTGTGTGTGTGTGTGTATACACTCATGAAAGTGTCATGGCATTCCCATGTGGAGGTCCAAAGACAACCCATGGGAATCAATTCTTCCCATTCACTGTATGGAATCCAGGGATCAAACTTAAAAGACCAGGTCTGGCGGCAAGTGCCTCCACCCGCTGAGCCTCTCACCAGACCTGTTTTTATTGTTGTTTGTTTGTTTATTTGTTTGTTTTCTGAGATAGTCCTCCTATATAGTTCATGCTGACGTCCAACTCACAATCCTCCTGCCCCGGCCTCCCCAAAGTCCTGGGCTTACAGGTGTGTACCACCATGCCCACTAAACTGGTCTTGATAATAAAAGAAGCCGGAAATAAATGCACAGTCAGAGGCAAAGGCCATGCGGTGACACCAGCTAGAAGTCAGCTGTCTGAAAGCCTGGGGAGAGGCCTCACCAGAAACTAACCCTGCGGGCACATTGGTCTGCAACTTGTCACCTCCGGGAACCACGAGGAAATTAATTTCTCTCTAAGCCACTCTATCTGTGGGATTCTACTAGGGCAGTTGGAATAGGCTGATGCGGGGGCCTAATTAATAACTGTGCACCATATTCACACACACAGAAGGAGACAGAGATGGGGGCGGGCAGATGGTGGAGTTTGAGGCCAGCCTGATCAACACAGAGAGCCAGAGAGAGTTCCAGGACACCGGGACACTTAGGGCTACATAGAGAGATCCTGTCTCAAAAAAACAAACACACACAAACCTAGGCACCTCCGGTTGTCTAGCGAGCTGTCCAGAAGTTCCTGGAACCACTGTTTTAGGTTTGTAAGGGAGGCTTCACAACATAGGTGTGGTTGATTAAACGCTGACCGTAGGTGGACGGAAAGTCCATTCTACGGTGAAGAGTGCTTGCTGCTGCTGCTGCTGCTGCTGCAGAGGGTTCAAGTTTGGTTCCCAGCACTCACGTCCGGTGGTTCACAGACACCCGTATCTCTACTTCTAGGGAATCTAATATCCTCTTGTGAATTCCACACGCACCCACACACATGTGACATACACACGGATACACATGTAAGCCCATAGGTACCCACATACACACATATACACATATGCACATAAAATAATAAAAAATATTTTTTTAAAATACTAGCCATTGATCATAACGGTCTTCTCCCCTTCTGTATGTTGAGGGAGGAGGAGTGCTGTGGGATGGTCTGTATGTCAAATGTGTTGCTCTGATTGGTCAGTAAATAAAACACTGATTGGCCAGTGGCCAGGCAGGAAGTATAGGCGGGACTAACAGAGAGGAGATTTGAGAGAATGGAAAGGGGAGAGAGGACACTGTCAGCCGCTGCCATGACAAGCAGCATGTGAAGATGCCGGTAAGCCACGAGCCACGTGGCAAGGTATAGATTTATAGAAATGGATTAATTTAAGCTATTAGAACAGTTAGCAAGAAGCCTGCCACGGCCATACAGTTTGTAAGCAATATAAGTCTCTGTGTTTACTTAGTTGGGTCTGAGCGGCTGTGGGACTGGCGGGTGAGAGAGATTTGTCCTGACTGTGGGCAAGGCAGGAAAACTCTAGCTACAGAGGAGGAATGATCCAACGCTCCAAACACGGGAAACAGCCCCCTCCCCTGCCCAGGACTCCCAGTCACCACCAGCCATCTCATTAGGTTACAAAAACATCCATCACTTGAGTGATAGCAAGCTTGGGTCTTAGGAGCTATGTGCTGGGACCCGAGGGCACAAACCAAATATGCATTTCTTCATATATCACAATACCACAGCAGTCTGTTCTCACAATAACAAAGCACCTAGCTCTGCAGCCCAGTATTGTAAGCCTCATGTTTGCTAATAAAGGAAAGCACAGCTCAGAGAAAGTATGCAACAGAGCCAAGGTCACGGGACCTCAGTAGCCTGAACACAAAGCACTGGGCAACTGTTACGTTGCTGTATTCACTGATAGTTTTCTCACTTTTTAATTCAATATCTTAGGTATCTTCAGATATTTGCCTTTGTTAGCATCCTAGTAATGTGAAGGAGTTGACGTGCCCTCCACAATGAGACCCATGAGGAAGACAAAGGAATATAATGGGTAGAAATGTAAGTACAGAAACTTCATCAGAAGGGCTTGGAAGAGACACGTCAATCATTTGAGCTGTAGCTAAAGCAGGAAGATCAGAAGTGCTAGGCCAATCCGGGCTACACTTGCCCAGAGTGACGAAACAGGCCTGCAATCCCAGCACTGCTGAAGCAAGACAATGTCAAGTTTGAGGCTAGCCTGTGCTACGTAGCAACACTGTCTACACAGCAAGGAAGAAAGAGAGAAAAGGGAAAGTAAAAAGAGACTCCCAATCCTGGCCTCTGCCAAATCCATTATCTCCACTAAACTCTGTCATGGGTGGGCGGGGCAGAAGTAGGGGCAAGATAAGGTTTCTCGGTGTATCCCTGACTGTCTGGAACTCGTTCTATAGACCAGGCTGGCCTCCAACTGAGAGATCCGACTGCCACTGCTTTCCAAGTGTGGGATTAAAAGCATGAGCCACCACTGCCTGGCCCCGCCATTCTTTCCTTTTTTTTTTTAATACTAACAATTTATTTATTCTTATTTTATGTGCATTGGTGATTTGCTTGCAATGTACGTCTGCATGAGGGGGCCAGATCCCCTGCAACTGGAGTTACAGACAGTTGGGAGCTGCCATGTGGGTGCTGCGAATTGAACTTAGGACCTCTGGAAGAGCAACCAGCGCTCTTAACCACCGAGCCATCTCTCCAGCCCTTTTTTTTTTTTAATTAATTAATTTTTTTACATTGGGTGCTTTATCTAACTCTTCAGGAATTTTCAGGCATGAAGTTCGTTATGATTATCAAATCTGTGGTATATTTTTCTGACTTTAACCTTTAAAAATATGTCTTTTTAACCATCAGATTAAAGCACCTTGTTTCCATCGTTCATATAAGCAAGAATTCCTCTTTTTTTTCTTCTAGCTTCTCTCTCCAACGGCATACAAAGCTTTTAACGTGTGATCACTCTGCCATCTAGCTTCCTAAGCCTATATAGTTTTTCCTGAGGTTCTCCTGGGCCACATTAGGACCAAGCACTACTTTGGTTTAAAGTACATCGTTTTAGAACACTTAACAAATGTTCAATCATGCTAGAGAGAAACCGCAATAACAGGAGGCGTCCGTCATGTCTCCTCTGAAACAAGAAGCGGACCTTATTTAAAAGGTCAATCTATAGTGTTGTCAGAGACCCTTGGGCCGGTTGTGATTTCTTCTTGTTAAATAAAGGTCAATTGAACAGCACACTTTTCCCCCCAAAAATCTAGAATGCAGATTTGGGCCTTAAACTTCACGGGTTAATGTGAATGGCCACAGACCAAGCGCGCATCCACCCTTCTGCTGTTTGATGAATCCTGTACATTTGGTTGAGAAGGCCAAGTTTTCCCTAGTAGTATACGTCTGACTGGCTAACTCCAATACTCTTAAGTTAGCAAGAAAAACAATTATTATAACAACTGTATTGTTTCTAGACAATGGTAACATATCCACCCCCAAGGAAAGGAGGGGAACTCTATTTTGGCTTGAAGCTGTGTTTGAGATCACACTACAGCACTGTCCTTGAGTCACCCTATAAGGAAATAAATGTCTTCCTCAGGCTTGAGGACCCTTTTGCCAGCAGAGTGAGAATAACTTGAGTAGCAAACAGCAGTGCAGCTGTTCGAACCCAGAGAGGGAGCCAGATCTCTACCTGTGAAAATGCTCCTTTGTTACTAAAGGATTTGTGCACGCTTGTTCTGAAGGTCTTGGTGTTCTACCATGTTCCTCTGGAGGTCCAAAACACACATACACACACACACACACACACTATACATACAATATGTGTACAGCTCTGTCAGCAGAAGCCATCAAATTTGAAAATGTCTTCAATTGAACATGAATAGAAAAAAGGTTACTGGGTGACAGTGGCACACGCCTTTAATCCCAGCACTCAGGAGGCAGAGACAGGCGAATCTCTGCGAGTTCAAGGCCAGCCTGGTCTACAGAGTGAGTTCCAGGAAAGACTCCAAAGCTACACAGAAGAACCCTGTCTGGAAAAACAAAACAAAACAAAATCTGCATACAGGATAAGCAAGTAGATTCAATGATGCTTATTAAAAGAATGGTAAAGCTGTGCAGTGGTGGCGCACACCTTTAACCCCAGCACTCAGGAGGCAGAGCCAGGCAGATCTCTGTGAGTTCAAGGCCAGCCTGGTCTACAGAGTGAGTTCCAGGACAGGCACCAAAACTACACAGAGAAATCCTGTCTCGAGGAAAAGAAAGAAAGAGAGAGAGAGAGAGAGAGAGAGAGAGAGAGAGAGAGAGAAGAAGAAGAAGAAGAAGAAGAAGAAGAAGAAGAAGAAGAAGAAGAAGAAGAAGAAGAGAAGAAAGAAAAGAAAAAAGAATAAAACCTTCAGAGACATGAGAAAAGTCAAAGAAACATAGTTCGACGTGAGGGACACATTTCTGGGCTGGTGAGATGGCTCAGCAGGTACAGTTGCTGCTGCTGATCAAGCCTTGCCACCTGAATTCAGTGTCTGGAACCCAAAGGAAGATGGAAGGAGAGAGCTGACTCCGGAATGTTGTCCTCTGACCCCCATCCCTGCCCTGTGGCATGCTAATCCATGCACACACACATAAGATAATCAACAATTTTAAATTTACAAATGGTAGGGAAGGAAACGGGAGTGGGCAATGGGGTTGTGAATGTGTATATGTATGTGTATAGCAATTCGAGAGTCAAGCTTCTTAAGTACTGTAATCAGGAGGGGCAGAGTGCAAGGAAGATTTGTCCAACTAAATGTGAACCTGTCACAAAACTATAGTAAATATAGCAGCATGGTCCTGGGAGAAAGAGCAGGGACAGAGCTGGGTGTGGTGATGCACACCAGAGGTGGAGGCAAGAAGAACAGGAGTTCAAGGCCATACTCAGCTATACAGCAATTCCAAGGCCAGGCTAGGCTACATGAGATTGCACCTCAAAACTCCAAAACAGATTCGGGGGTTAGGGGATGAAAATAGAAATAGGCAAAAACCTTTAAACCCAGCACTCAGGAGGCAGAGGCAGGGGATCTCTGTGAGTACGAGGTTAGCCTGGTCTACAAAGTGAGTTCCAGGACAGCCAGAGCTGTTACACAGAGAAATCTATTGAAAAGAAAGAAAGAAAGAAAGAAAGAAAGAAAGAAAGAAAGAAAGAAAGAAAGAAAGAAAGAAAGAAAGAAAGGAAGAAACAGAAACAGCAGATTGACTGACAGAATAGAAAAGAAAGATAAAGACTCAGCATGTTTGAAACTTTGATTTATGTGGGACTTTGCACATCAGATTTGTTAAAGCACAATTTTCAAAAGGATCAAAAATATATACTTTGCCAGGAGGTGGTGGTGCATGCCTTTAATCCCAGCACCTGAGAGACAGAGGCAGGCAGATCTCTGTGAGTTCAAGGCCAGCCAGGTCTATAGAGCAAGTTCTAAGATAGCCAAGGCTACACAAAGAAACCCTGTCTTGAAAAACTATGCATATATGTGTGTGTGTGTGTGTGTGTGTGTGTGTGTGTGTGTGTGTGTATACTTTGTATGTATATGTGAAGCATATATATATATATATATATATACACACATATATATATTTCATTCAGGCATGAAATAAACACACACCAAAGACTGACAGCCAATGTTGGTAAAATATCCTCATAGCAAAGACTTCTTAAACAAAATACAAAACTAAAAAATATCTACAAAAGAAAAAAGCTAATATATTGGACTGATACACATTTTAAAATTATCACTAATAAATGTAAATAAATACTAATATTAAGGGCCAATGAGATAGCTCAGGAGGTAAAGATGCCTGATGATTCCCTGAGATTCACATGGTAGAAAGAGAGAACCAATTTCCATAAGACAAGCACACTGTGGCACACGTGAACCCATACACACACACACACACACACACACACACACAGAATAAAGCAATAGATGTAAAATAAATCAAGATAATGGTAAACCACAGTCTGAGAGGAGATAGTCATATTCAAAACATGTATACAAGACAAAAATATACCCCTGTAGACACACAAATAAATGTAATAATAGAAATAAAAATAACCTTTTTTTAAAAAAAGAATTTTATCTAGGGGTTCGATAGCTCAGTGGTAGTGTGCTTGTCTAGCACACACAAGGCTTCAGTGTTGATCCCAAGCACTGCAGAAGAAGAAGAAGAAGAAGAAGAAGAAGAAGAAGAAGAAGAAGAAGAAGAAGAAGAAAAGAAAAAAACGAGTGTTGATAGGTAGTAATACCACCCCATCCCCACATAAACTTTTCTCCCTCAGAGGAACACCTGTAAGTATCCTGCTGGTGTCTCTACTGTAAAAGATTCCAGATTATGGTTTGGATTACAATTAGTTTTGCTTTAGAGAAATTAGTTGCCCCTTACTGCTCTGGGGAATCATAGCCTGTTCTGCTCAGCTATGGCATCAACAAAATTCGGCTTGTACAGTGAGATCAGGGCTCCCTGGCTTGGACTTCAGCAGCTTATGACTTACTAGACAATGCCCAGTATCTGCCTGGTGGCGGTGACGGGTCAGTGACTAACCCGCATTTACAAAGCTTTAAGCCATAATCTCTCATTTGCATGCGTTTAAGTGCTTTCAATTTATGGGCGCCAATAGCTCTCCCCATAAATAAATGTTGCCGCTGCAGGTTATTGACAGCTGGCTTTGTTCACTTCCGACTTTCCTCAGTGTGCTGCCCTGAGATTTAGTCCATCACTTCCACGTTTGGAAGCAGTCTAAGAAATGCCAAGGCCCTGTGTTTACAGGCCTAATATTCCTGGATCCCAAGCTCAAAAATGTGAAGGCCCATTAGAACAAAGAAAACAACACTCAAGGTAGGACAGACGGCATGCAGAAGCAGCAGCCTTGGGGGCTGCACCAGATACTCATTCCACATAGGACAGACGGCATGCAGAAGCAGCAGGTTTGGACTGCACCAGATACTCATTCCACAATCCGTTGAGATGGTGCTCCCCGAAGCACAAGCTACTGGAAGACCTACACACCCTCAGGATTCTGAAATCATGGTGACTCCACTCAGGGTGATGACTGCTTGACAGAATGGCCCAAGCCAGACTCTTGCTCCAGTGTGCCTGGCCTCCCCTCAAGTGTTCAGATGCCTAGAAGCTGAGTCTTGTCCAGAGTGCCCAGACTTCAAGGCCCTGCACCGTACCAAACCACCCGCACTAGACTTATACTTGTTAACTCATGTGGTACTTTCAACACTTCTGAAAGTAGGCATCACTATGCCTGTTTGATAAGTGAGACCAACGTCTCCTAGCGTGAATCACACTTCATTGACACATATCAAACTGCGTTCATTGTGCTATATAGTATGTATTTTTTTCATATGTTTTTTGTTACATAATAAAGAATTTTTCTGGCCTTTCTGGCTGGACCCAGGGATGGAAATTCAAAATCACTGGAATTTTTGGGTAACACACATTCAGGAAGCCCTTGGATCACATGTGAGTTTATGCCAAGAGATGGGAGGAAAACACAACTATGTGATTAGAGGACTGAAGTTTGGACGAACTTAAGGGGTTGAGAAAAGGAGGCAGGTTTGGTGGTACATACCTTTAATCCCTGCTCTTGGGAATCAGAGGCAAGTGGATCTCTGTGAGTTCAAGGCCAACCTGCTCTATATAATGAGACCTTGTCTCAAACATAAATAATAAAATAAAAGTTGAGAAAGAGGAAAGGAAGGGGAAGTCAGATCAGTTACCTGGCTAACAATTCAACCATGCCCACATGATAAATAAAACTCCAATAACATGTCTAGATGTGAAGGTCCTGGAACGCTCAGCAGGCAGAAGGGGTAACCTGCTCTGATACCGTGGGAATGAGCATGGAGAGTGTCTCTTGGAACCCTTCATACCCCACCTTCTGCATCCTGGTTTGGATCCTTTAGAATACAGCTGTAATTGTAGTCAGTGCTGGGATGTGTGGGAAATCTCCAACTCTGTAGCTGGTTGGTCATCTGAAGCCCAGAGACTCCCAAAGTGCAGCTGACATATCAAAATGGTGGCAGGCTCACAGTGGACAGTGCCCTGTAACTTGTGGGGTCTGTACAAACTCTGGAAGTTAGTGCCCAGACTGAATTACAGTGCGTATGTTGGTGTCAGAATGCTTTCCAGTTACGGCACACCACTTCTATAAGATTTTTATGCTTAACTGGTATGTTTTCCTACTTGCAAAAATTATGTATCTTTAAAAAAAATTATGTATCTTGTGGTGTGATGAAATATAAAATATTTTCTAATGAAAAAAAAATTTTTTCAAGACAGGGTTTCTCTGTGTAGCTTTGGAGCCTGTCCTGGAACTTGCTCTGTAGACCAGTCTGACCTCAGACCATCAGAGATCCACCTGCCTCTGCCTCCCAAGTGTTGGGATTAAAGGCGTGCGCCACCACTGCCTGACTAATAAAAGTTTTTTTCACTTAACAGCTTTTATCCCAGTGGTAAGGTTTTCAGGAACTAGGTAAAAAATCATTAACAAGGAGTCCCTGCACATAGAACAGATCCTATAACAGAGGATCTGAATGAGAAGCACATGGTGACCTCATGCTTTGCTCTCTGGGTGATAAACACTCAGTGGTCTCAATTTTTCTTTCAGAATCAATTTAGAAAACTTTTCTACATATGTCTTTAATTTTTTTACTCTGTTTATGTGGTAAAAATGTCCATTCTAAGATAGTATCTTCTCTCTATAAGAATTCCCATAGAAGAATGCGAAGAAGGTAAAATAACCAGAATATAATCAAACTCTGGATCTGAGGGATCCTGTAATTTCTTTTCTACCAGAGCCTCAGCTGATAGTTTTCTTGGACTATTTAAGTCCTTATCATCTCATAAGATTTGAAATAAATTACTTAGTTCTTGAGTTGTTGATTCAATTGTGGGCTATAGTCAGTTAATATCTCCCAGCAATTTTTGAACATTGTTAAGAGTTTATAATTATCTCTCCTGATTTGTACTTTCTATGGTTGAATTTTCTGTAAATATATTTTATATCCTAAATAATTAATATGGTCTCCTCTTTGTGTTTTTTTCAGGAGCATTTATAAACCCCAACAAGGCAAAATTCTCTTTACTTTATCAAACATTTTTTCTAGAGTATCTGTGTCTGAATCAGCCAGTAAGATATCATCCTTATAATGGTTAGTTCTAATGGCTGTTGTACAAAATATTTATATATATATTTGGTTTTTCGAGACAGGGTTTCTCTGTGTAGCTTTGTGCCTTTCCTGGATCTCGTTCTGTAGACCAGGCTAGCCTCGAACTCACAAAGATCCGCCTGCCTCTGCCTCCCAAGTGCTGGGATTAAAGGCGTGCACCACCACTGCCCAGCCAAAATATTTATATTATGGTGTGGCTGTTTAACATTCCTTGTGGAAGAATCTTCCAGTGGTACCTTTTAACAGGCTGGGAATTATTATGAGTAGGCACTGTGAAAGCAAAATTTTCTCTTTCCTGTTCCTGTAAAGGTATAGTAAAAAAAAAAAAAAAAAAAAAAAAAAAAGGCAGTCTTTTAAATCAATCATGTTAATAGACCATCCCTTAGGTAATAAAGACGACAATGGGATTTCAGGCTGTAAAGAGCCCATGGGCTGAATCAGCTTATTTATGGCTCTTAAATCTGTTAACATTCTCCATTTTCCAGATTTCTTTTTAATAACAAATATAGGAAGATTCCAAAAACTGTTTGATTCTTCAATATGTTGAGCATTTAGCTGTTCCTGTACCAACTGTTCTCGTGTCTATAATTTTCTTTACTGTCAAAGGCCATTGTTCCACCCACACAGGTTTGTCAGTTAACCATTTTAAAGGTAGGTTTTGTGAATGGTAGTTTTCACCTCAAGATGGCACTCACGGTGTCCCTGGTCCTTGTTTCATTTTCTGTATTGCACAGAAATGTATTTCAATGTATAATGTATTTCATTATTTTACAATTTGTAGATTTATTGCCACATTTTTGGGGGGCAGTTCTATTGCATGTTTTACCCTTCCAAAAGTTAAGCGTCTCTTTTGGGCTTGACAAAGCATTACCTGGTCATTGTCCTAGGGGTGTAAATTGTGGCCCTGGCTCCCTCTTTTTATGGCCTCTACCTCTGAAAATTTTGTTTTATCTACTGAAGCTGTTCTGGCATCTAGAGCAGTATTGTTTTTAATAACAGGTGTCAAGTTTTTTAATTGCTCTGTGGAAGGGTTTTCCCAATGCTGACAGGGAAACTGGACCACATTTGACATCAGAGCCTGTGAGAGGTCCCCTAAGGCATTTCCCAATGGCAAAGGGTTACCTTGCCTGGCCCTTGTTGATCTGTATTCATTAGTCCAATGCCGGCCTTTGTCACACCTTCTGAATACTCTAGAAGGCTGGGGGCCTCTGTTTGGATTATCTCTAGAAAAAAAAAACATTGTTTCTAGGAACACCTTGCCTACAACCCCTTTTCAGATGACCTAGTTTACCACAATTAAAATATCTGACCTTTTGATTTTTCTTAAAATTTTTAGAAATCCTCTCTCCTATCCAAAGGTCATTATAAGTATGAAATCCAATATCAGTTATCTGATATCCACTATTGGATCCATTTGTCTATTATTGCTGATCTTGCTTTAAAAGTCTAATCACCTTTCTGTATTCTGAATTAGCATTTTCAAAAGCCAAAGTTTCAATTAATATTTGCCTAACTTCTGGATCTGATTGATATTATTCTATTTACAGTTGAAGTCAATCTTTGTAAAAAAAAAAAAAATCAGTGAAGGCTTCTTCTGGGCCTTGTATAATTTTAGTAAATGACTCAGTCCTCTTTCCTGATTCTTCAACCCTGTCCCAAGCATTCAAAGCTCACACATGGCATAGAATCAAGGCATTATCATCAAATAGAGACTGTCTTTGCAAATTAGCATATTGGTCCTCATAAGAAGCTGGTCTGGGAAATCTCATTACCTCTAGCCCTACCTCATTGTTCTATGACCCTAGTTTCCTCTCTATCATGTTCTCCATTGTAACTGAGGACCAGCTTCCAATACTGCTGCAACAATCTTTCCAGTCTTGTAGAATAATTCTCTCCCTAGATGCCCATGAATTTAGCATCTGTTTCTCAAAGGGTAAATGCATACCATATGAAACAATTGCTTCCTTAAATGTCTTCAAATCTAACATTTCTACAGGACTCCAATTAATTTCTGCATAGCCTTGGGGGTGCTTACCATCTGATTATCATTCTTGTATGGTAACTGGATAAATTAAGGTTGGTGTTCTAATAACCTTAGGCCACTTCTCTTCAGTTCTATCATGCAATGGGGCAGTAGGTCCTGATCTAAATTCCTGTCTGCATCTGAGCATTTTTCTTATTTTATTAGTGGTCTTTATTTATTATTAGTAGGTCTTTCTAAAGCTTGTATCTTATCAATAACAGTAAGTCCTTCTAAGACTTGTATCTTGTCAGCCAAATTTTTCTTGTTTTCATTAGTAAGTCTTCCTAAGGCCTGTATCTTAGCAATCAAGTTATCATATTTGGCATAGTTATCAAACCACTTTTTTAAGGAGAAAATATTAATTACCAAACTGATAGTAATTACAATCGACATTATGTCAATCCCAGCTAAGCCACTTATCCCCTCATTTAAATTTTCCATTTCAAATCATCCATAGTAGCACTATGCAGGATCCTAGCACCCTGCATTGTGATGTTCCCTGTTCTTAACAAGGGAAAGATTTTCTTTTGAATATTATTTAACTCTCCCTAAAGGACTTCCCAGATATCTCACCAAATCTGCTGACTTCTCAACAGTGGCGGGGAACTCAAGCCCCTCCCACAATATCCAAGTGCAAGCCTGCTTGCCTGCTTTCCTGAATCCTGGGAAGCAGCAGCCACCTGCTGTGAGTTCTTGCATGAAAAGACCCAAGGCAACTGCAGCACAGCTGGCTGGTGTGGCTTCTTTGTCCTTGTGGTCGTGGCAGGTTTGGAGCGCCAAATGATTTAACTTCAGCACAGTGGCTGCACCTTAATCTACTGCTATTTCAGCCAGCGGTTGCAACTCTGCAGTTACCAGTCTGCTTCTTTAGCAGCAACCTGGCCACTCAGGCCAAAGTCTGCCCTATGGTTGCCACTAAAGGGAGCTTTAACTAATCCCTATTGTTCTACTTTTAAATAAAACTTGAAATTCAAAGGCTGAGGTGAAAACCTGTAAGCTCAAAGAAGCTGAGTAGTAAAAAGCTAACCTTCTCTCCTTGCTGGTGTCTCTGAAAGACCCATTTTTCCACTCTACCAAACCAAAAACTTGTGCCACTCCAAATCTATCCTCACTACTTCCTGTGTCTCTCTATTTCTCCCTGATGCCCTCTGATGCTCTCTGATTACTTTCTGTCACCTAATTGCTAACTCAGCCTCCTCACCCAAGGCTAATTTTATTTAATCAAATGCAAACTCAGGGTTCACAGTATGAATGAATATCCCCCAGCATTAGTACAGTTAGAGACTTTCCCAGAACTATGGACTTTGATGGGTTAGGTCTTTGTTTGCATTTTGGCTGGTGGTGCTGTCTACATGCTAAGTTTTACAACCTGCATGGCACTTCCATCATGGAGTCAGTTGTGCTAAGGTGTAGGGGCCTGCTAAGGTCTGGGGCCCTGTTACACTTGCTGTGAGGGAGCAGTAGGTCACATGAGTGAAGATACCCAGGGGTCCTGATTATCCTTTGAAGTTCTTTTTTATGGTGTGCAAGAGAAGGAGCTTAGTTACTAGAAGTATAGTGAGGTTGGTTCTTTGTTTTGATTGACGATTAAATCACATAGTCATTTAGCTGGGCGGTGATGGTGCACGCCTTTAATCCCAGCACTCGGGAGGCAGAGGCAGGTGGATCTCTGTGAGTTCGAGGTCAGCCTGGTCTACAGAGTGAGATCCAGGAAAGGCACAAAGCTACACAGAGAAACCCTGTCTTGAAAAACCAAAAAGAAAAAAGAAAAAAAAAATCACATAGTCATTTATTTGTGTTGCACATGTCCCTTTCTATAATGGGACATTATAATTAAATCTATAACCTGATTTTAATAATATGCATCATCAATTATGCATAGGCCTAAGATGATAAGTAGAGGACTCTCCCTAAAAGTTCACTTGAAGACATACGTTTTGCCTTACTGCACATGTAATCCAAAACCAGTTGAGGCGAAATCACCCCATCTTGTATGGTGCCCAGATATAACTAGGAGTATGACTGAATAGAAACTGCCATGGTCATTAGGAAGGGAAAAACTTATTCCATTTTTGAAGTCAGGTATATATGCAGCTCAAGGCAGGTGGGGGTCCTAGATTGCTAACAGGTTATTAGGAACATTGTTTAAGTGGGGTGTAAGGGTCTCAGGGTGCCAAGTATGTTATTAGAGGGGGGGCTGTGTATAACCCAAATCAAGTGGAGTTCCAGGTTATTAAACTATTCTCTATGTTTGCTTGCCTTAAAAGAGGAGAATAGCCGGGCGGTGGTGGCGCATGCCTTTAATCCCAGCACTCAGGAGGCAGAGGCAGGCGGATCTTTGTGAGTTCGAGGCCAGCCTGGTCTACAGAGTGAGTTCCAGGAAAGGTGCAAAGCTACACAGAGAAACCCTGTCTCAAAAAAAAACCAAAAAAAAAAAAAAAAGAGGAGAATACATATGTATGTATGTGTATATATCCCAATCCAGGCATGCTTGCAAATACATGTAATCCTAGCTCTTGGGAGGCAGAGATAGGAGGCGCAGGAATTTAGGACTGACTATACTAACCTCCACCACACAGCAAGTTCAAGGCCAGTCTAGGCTTCATGAGAAGCCTATATCAGAAAAGAAAAAAAGAGCCAGGCAGTGGTGTTGCATAACTTTAGTCCCAGTACTCGGGAGGCAGAGGCAGGTGGATTTCTGAGTTTGAGACCAGCCTTACCTACAGAGTGAGTTCCAGGACAGACAGGACTACACAGAGAAATCCTGTCTCAAAAAAAAAGGAAGAGGAGGAAAGGAAGGAAGGGAGGGAGGGAGGAAGGAAGGAAGAAGGAAGAAAGGAAGAAAGAAAGAAAGGAAGAAAAGAATTGGCCATCTCTAGGCTCAAATGCGAGGCCCAGCCTCAATATATGAGGTAGAGTGCAATCACAGACCCCTGACATCCACCTCTGTCCTCCACACGCACTTTTACACACACCAAACACACACGTGCACACATGCATATGCTGCACAGACATGCCCAAAAACAGAAAGGAAAACCCTACACACACACCCAAAAAAATAAGGTATCACTATCAATAACGCCCATAATGCAGAAAACCCTGGCCTTAAAGCCAGTTGATCAAATTATAGCTGCCCAGCTTATTAACTGTGCATCTTCAAGTCATTTAATCCCTACCAGTCTCAGTTTTATGGTCTATAAAACACACATAACAGCCTTTATTGGCTTGTCTGAAGATCGACGGAGACAACGCATGAGAAACTACTCTACAACACTAAATATATATATATATGAGATCTTGCTGTTACAGAAATCTCAGGTCGGAAGGAAGGTATCGTTCAAAAACAGTTTCCCAAAGAACACTCAGACGTAACAGTTGTGTTTTATTGGATTTCGTTTTTGTTTTTGTTGTTTGTCGTTTTTGAGACAGAGTCTCACTGTGTAGTCCTGGTTGGCCTCTAGAACTTGCTATGTAGACCAGGCTGGCCTCGAACTCAGAGAGCCTCCTGCCTGCCTCTCGCCTCTGAAGTGCTGGGATTAAAGACATTTGCCATCGTGCCTTGCTAAACAGTGGTGTTCCCCCCATCCCTAGGGCTGTGAAATGCCCTCCAGCCTAACAGCAGGTTAAGATGGGAAGATAAAGGAATGAGTGCTGAAAAGCAGAATCCTGGAGCAGGAGGATGGCCGAATAAAACACACTCTCCCCATGAGTCCTGGCTGGCCACCAACAACTAAACGACCCTGGGTGAAAGGCAGTTAAGAACTTCAGAAGTTTAAATATCTGACAGAGAGCCTGGCGGTGGTGGCACACGCCTTTAATCCCAGCAGAGCCAGGCGGATCTCTGTGAGTTTGAGTCCAGCCTGGACTACCAAGTGAGTTCCAGGAAAGGCGCAAAGCTACACAGAGAAACCCTGTCTCAAAAAACCAAATAAATAAATAAATAAATAAATAAATAAATAAATAAATATCTGACAGAGCCTGCCTCAACTCATGCCAGTAATCCCAGTAATTTGGAAGCTGAAGCAGGAAAATTGCTTTGAGTTCAAAGCCAGCCTGGGCTATGTGGTGAATTCTAGGCTGGCCTGGGTTACAGAACAATATCTTGTCTCCAAAAATGAAATATAATAACAGTAACAATATAACAAGCTAAATCCTGCAATGGTGAAGTTTGGATCCTCCACCGCTTACCTACCCCTGCCTGGATTTCTCCAGGGTGTCATGAGCCATCTCTGTCTTGTACAGTGGTTCTCAAACCTGTGGGTTGCGACGCCTTTGGGGTTGCATGTCAGGTATTTACATCGTGATTCATAACAGTAGCAAAAATTACAGTTACGAAGTAGCAATGAAATAATTTTATGGTGGGGGGGTCACCACACCTTGAGGAACTGTATTAGAGGGTCGCAGCATCAGGAAGGTTGAGAAGCACTGGTCTTGCGGTTGCAGTTCCAATTCTGTGTTAGTTTCCACAAGCCTTCTCCTTTCACAGTTGACTGGGTGTGTCACCTGTGCTGAATGTCCACACTCGATCTTCATGAATGCTAAAAGGGGTTAATTACCGTCAAGGGAAGAACAGATGCACAAGTGCCCTGGTGACGTGGGATTTGCGGCCAGGCAAAATGAGAACACAGGTGAGCCGGGCTCAGCCTAGGACAGTCAATGAACACACCGCCGAGAAACGGGTTCCATTTCTTTTTATCTCATTCTCTTATTGATTTGTCTGTGCTGCCATGAATGTTTATCACTCTGTCAACCAGTCCTTTAATTTGCAATCTTGTTATTATTTAGGAAATAAAATGCAAACCTCCTTTGGCATTAATATAATGAGACATTACACTTTATGGGCAATTGTTAGGGGTTTTAGTAACCCATATATCTTTGGTTCCTGGGGAAAAGACTTATTGATTTTTCTGGCAGTTGCTGTTAAGGCTTGATACTCAGCAGTGGTGTCTCGGCGTGTCTACACAGGGGAGCTGTTTACACAATCAGTATAATTATGATCAGGTTGCACTTGTACATCACGCTACTGGTACTTACACTCTTACAGCGTTATTAAACTAAGCCATTTCTTTTCTCTTGCTGCTTCAACACTTGAAATCTTAAACATACCTACAGCGCTCATGTCTGAATTTAGATGATACACAGTAGGAACTTACAAAGTTATCTCCTGAATATCCAAATACATCTTCAGATTGATCAGTACAAGCCTATCTCCCCAGGGACAGACAGAACCATTATACTGTGCAAGAAGAAAACAGGCATGTTTTTTTTTTCCTCTGTAAAAGAGCTCCTCACTCATTTCTCCAGATAATTTTTGACTCTTCTCCCTTTCTTCAAGACCTCAGCAACTAGCCACTGTCTTCCAACGGAAACGTACTCCTTCGATATTTGTTCAGGATGTTGTGTGAATGTTATAAGATTATCTGAATTGTCTTGTAACAGGGGTGCTGGTAGTCATCTAGAGCAGTGCTTCTCATCCTTCCTAATGCTTCAGCCCTTTAATAGGTTCTTCATGTTGTGGTGACTCTCAACCATAAAACTATTTCATTGCTACTTCTTAACTGTAATCTTGCTACTGCTATGAAACATAATATAATCATGTTTTCTGATGGTCTTAGGTGACCCCTGTGAAAGGATCATTTGAATCCAAAGGGGTCATGACCCACAAGTTGAGAACCACTGATCTAGGGGATCTCTGGACTTCCCTAACACCAAGAATTGAATGTCAGTGAAACACAGAAGACAAGGCCACAAAGAACAGAAAAGTGCCAGTTTGATCCCTTCATGATGGGCGGAGCCCTAAGGCTGGGAATCCCATAGCCAGAAGCCGGTTTGGGTATTTTACAGCACCCCTGTGTCCTCCCTTCTCTTTATTGGTCCTGTTTAGAAACCCACACCCTGCCTAGCGGTGGTGGCATACACCTTTAATCCCAGCACTCGGGAGGCAGAGGCAGGTAGATCTATGAGTTCGAGGCTAGTCTGGACTACAGAGCAAGTTCCAGGACAGCCAGGACTACACAGAGAGAAACCCTGTCTCAAAAAAAAAAAAAAAAAAAAAAAAGAGGGGTTGAGGATTTAGCTCAGTGGCAGAGCGCTTTCCTAGCAAGTGCAAGGCCCTGGCTTCAGTCCTCAGCTCTGGACAAAAAAAAAAAAAAAAAAGAAGGAAGGAAGGAGAGAGAGAAGGCTACCTCTGTGCCTTCCTGCATTTTCACCTCTCAGAGTCAGTGGGGAAAAAAGCCATTATCTCGGTGAGACCGCACTTGCTCTTCTTGTCTACCTATGTCCCCCTAACTCTCCTTTAGGTTTACAGTCAACTTCTAGTGGCTGCAGCTTTGATCTCGTGAATTGACCAGGGTTATTAAAAGCAAGTTCAGCCACACAGAAGTGGGAAGGTCTGAGGAAAGAACAGGAATCCGGGAACAGAATGACTAGATGGGATGGGGAAATACAGAAAGACAAGGATAATCGAAAGGACCTGGGGTAGAGGGTGAGGGGTGGGGATGCAGCTCGGTTGGCAGAAGCCCTAGCCTTGGTCCCCAGCTCTTCCGAAGCTGGGTGGTAGAGGCAGGAGGATCAAGATGTTCGAGGCTATCCTTGACTACATACTGAGTTTAAGGCCAGCCTGGGCTAAAGATCTCATCTCAAGGAAAAGGGAATTGAGGTGAGGGAACAGAAAAGGGGAGAAGAATCCAGTTGAATCTCCTCAGCTAAGACCCAAAAAGTCCAACAAAATTAACACTTTCTGTGAAAGTTTTAGAGATACGTTAATAAAAATAGCAATGAATTACCACACCTAATAAATCAGCATAATCCCTAACTACAATCTAATTATTTATCCTTAAACCCACAAATAATTGTATGTCTTAGGGTTCTATTGCTGTGAAGAGACACCATGACCACAGCAACTCTTATAAAGGAAAACATTTCACTGGGGCTGGCTTACAGTTCAGAGGTTTAGTCCATTATCGTCATTTTGGGAAGCATGGCAGCATACAGGCAGACATGGTGTGGAGAGGTAGCTGAGAGTTCTACATTTGGATCCACAGGCAGCAGGAAGTGACAGTGACCCGCTGGCCAAGCTTGAACCTCTGAGATCTTGAAACCCATCCACTAGTGACATACCTCCTCCAATAAAGCCACACCCACTTCAACAAGGCCACACCCCCTAATAGTGCCACTCCCTATGGGCCTATGGGGACCATTTTTATTCAAACCACGGAAGTGTAGTTTCTGCCCTAATCAAGGAAATGTCTCTTTGCAACAGAGAGCATTACAGAAAACATTACACAAGTGATCAGAATTCAGAGTTGTGGAGTCGAGTCCTAACTGACACTTCTATAACACAGTCCCTGTACCCCAAGGCTTAGAAATCATTGCAGAAGAGGGGGCAGAAAGATTGTAAGAGCCAGAGGAACAAAAAGTCTATCATGAGATTATGACTCCTAGAAATGTCAGAAGCTACACCCGTGAAGTCTTAGCAACATGGCTACCTAAACATGATCTGAACAAGGACAATATCAGTAGACATACAGATGTGGAGGAGGAAGCTCACCAGACCTCAGCCGTAGATAAAGAACTAGAGGCAACTAAGGAATGATGAGAGTGGGAAACATAGTCTTCTTCAGGAAAAAGCATTTGGTTATCCAGTACCAAATGGTCCCTGAAAATGTATGTACCAGTAACACTAGATAGAGTGAGCAGATTGGTTTTTTTTAATCTATTTAGGCATACACACACACACACAAAAAAAAAAAAAGAAGAGGACATGAATTTGAAGGATAGTAAGAGTAAATGGGAATGTTTGAAGAGAGGAAAGGGAAGGGGAAATGATGTCATTATATTAGAATCTCAAAAATTAATATACATATATTTAATATGTATATTAAAGATTTTTAAAAAATCAATGAATCATGCTTCTTTCCTAAGCCTATATGACCTCCAATAACGGTCTGTTTTCTCAGATACTCTGGGAATCTCACAAATAGGACTAAACATTTGTTTACGGTAAAAGAAACAGTACTTGAAACCAGGTGGTAGTGGCACACACCTTTAATCCCAGCACTCGGGAGGCAGAGGCAGGTAGATCTCTGTGAGTTCAAGGCCAGTCTGGTCTACAGAGTGAGCTCCAGGACAGTCAGGACTGTTTCACAGAGGAAATCTTCTCTCAGAAAACAGAAAACAAACAAACAAAAAACCAGTCCCTGAAACCTAAGCCTTTTGCCTTGTCAGCTGTAATCCCATTTAGTCCACATCAGGAAACACCCTATGATTTCATTCACCAAAGAAGACCATGTTCCTTAGAAACCACTTAACATGTAGCTTCAGAAGCTCACGACCATGCTCTTGGGTGTGGCTTTCTCTTCCCCAGACGCCTCTCTTTCTACAAATGCCATCCCTCAATCAGTTAAAAATGCCTTTTAATAAACTCTGACTCTGTTCATACTAGCGCATCCTAGATTCTTTTCAGTGGCAAAGCCAGGATATTGCCTTAACAGAATGGTGGAAAACCCTGTGAAGAATTCCTAGGGCTTGTTGATGGCAGGTCTCTGCCCCCAAATTATTGACAGTCTATATCCAAAGGTGAAAGAAATGTTGGTCATTTTGGCCAAGAACACAGCTTACTGAAATGTGTTTGTAGTGGTTTGAATAGGAATGACCCCCATAGACTCATGTGTTTGGATTTTTAGCCCACAGGGAGTGGTACTATTAGGAGGTGTGGCTTTGTTGGAAGAAGTGTGTCACTGTAGGGGCGGGCTTTGAGGTCTCATATGCTCAAGCTATGCTCAATGTGGCTCTCTGTCTGCAAATCAAGATGTAAAACTCTCAGCTCCTTCTCCAGCACCAGGTCTATTTGCATGCCACCATGTTTCCTGCCATGATGATAATGAACTAAACCTCCGAACTATAAGCCAGGCACAATGAAATGTTTTCCTCTATAAGAGTTACTGTGGTCACGGTGTCTCTTCACAGCTATAGAAACCCTAACTAAGACAGTGGTCTTTGGAGTCTTGGACTAGGGTTCATTTGTGGTCCAGAATTGTCACTTCCAGAGTCATTTTTAGTCCTTTCCTCAAGATCAGTAGTTCTCAAACTACACAGGCATACAGGGGTGTCCATATAAAGGTAACAAACAACAGAGTGAGTGAATGATGGAGAAATAAGGTATGTGATATATGTCTCACTATATCTCAACGGTCTGTACCAGACATAGAACCACCTGGGAGATGAGCCTCTGGGCAAGCCTTGGGGAGGGGGTGTTGTCTTGATCAGGTTAAGTGGGAAGTGGGGGGCACCTCTTACTGTGAATGGCATTGTTCCCTTGGATGGAATCCTGGACTGTATGAAAAGGGAGCTGAGCTTCCTGACTTTAGGGGTAATGTGATCGGCTGCTCCAAGCTCCTGTTGCCTTGACTTTCCCACCACAGTGGACTGCACCCTCAATCTGAAATAAGCAAGTCCTTTTCCCCTAAAGATGCCTCTATATGGGTGTTTACTTATATCAACAGGAAAGTAACTAAGACATAGAGCTACAGGCCTTCAAAACATCTGCCAGGCAGTCCAGCGGTGGTTTATCACAGTCAAGAATCATTGTCATGGAGAAAAGACAGGGTGAATTAACAGAAGGATTCTCAATAAACAAAGAAAACAGGTCCTAGCTTTTAAAGACTGTTTTTCCTAGAAGTTCTCACACTCTTTAGCCCACGCTGTCTTAGAAGTCACTATGTAGACAAAGCTTTGGACTGTTATCATCTCCCACCTCCACTTCCTGAGTGCTAGGATCACAGGTGTGAGTCACCACACCCAGCCTACGAAACTTTCTAATTAAACAAATTGTCGGGAACCCCCACCCTCCTGGCCCCCCACCCTGCAAGCTTCGGGGGGGGGGGGAGATTAGCGTAAAAAGTCTGAGTCCATTTCCAGGTTTAAAAACCTCCCAAAACCCACCAGTCCCTGGACTTGTCTTGAAATCCCACCAATCCCCACCCTGGAAAACTCTGCTCCCCCCCCAAAAAAAAACATATATAAAGCCTGCCTCTTGCTCAGTTCTTGGCTGTTTCTTGCATGAGCAGAAGCAGTCGCCCTCTTGGGTGGGTCTCTACCAATAAACCGCTAGTGTGAAGTTTGTTGTGTGGTGTGACTTTGTGGTATTCCTTGGCTCCCAACTGCCAGGACACCTTTCCCTTCAGAGGTAACACTTGCATTGGGGAAACTTTCCCCCCTTAGAGCTTAACACTTCCATAAGGGAAGGCTTTCCCCTCTGAGCTGTAACACTCTTCACTGGGGAAGCCTTTCCCCCTCAGAGCTATAACACTTACCGGGAGGGATCCGTGAGAAATGAAGAATGAAACAGTACCATTTTTGCTCACACTGGGTCATGCCTTCCAGAGACTGACCTTGTGGTTTACTTTTCTTACACATTTAAACATAGAAGAACTTGTGACCTGTGACCTCTACAATAAGAATGAATTCTATTGGCTGATAGACAGAGCAGAGCTCAGGGCTAGGGCCCAGAGGAAAGATCTGTGATGAGCATAAAGATAGATTCTGTTGGTGGAGGATGCTAAGTCCATGGGGCCTCTGTCATAGGGATGTGTTATGTTCATTGCAGGACTAGGGCCTAAGCAATGTTCAGGATATTGGGGCGGGGGGGGCGGGGGGGGGGGGGGGGGGGGGGGGGGGGGATTCAGGCGGAGGTTGGCTCCTAATAGAATAGCAAAGGATGACCAAATTGTCTGACCATGTCACTCCAGCATTGTAGCTAGAGTTTTCCTGGTCCTGCCTGGCCCACGGTCAGGACAAACCTCTCTTACCCGCCAGTCCCGCATCTGCTCAGACCCAACCGAGTAAACACACAGAGACTTATATTGCTTACAAACCGTATGGCCGTGGCAGGCTTCTTGTTAACTGTTCTTATATCTTAAATTAATCATATCTATTAGTCTATAAGTTGCCACGTGGCTCATGGCCTACCGGTACCTTACATTTTGCTTTTCATGGCGGGTGGCTGGCAGTGTCTCTCTGCCTCCGCCTTCCACTTCCCAGACAGCATTCCAAGTGATGATCAGGCCTCATTCATTTCCTTCTGTTGAAGGAAATCGGCCCACATGATGGACAGTCAGTCCCAGTTTCTCCAATGTTAATTTATTCTAAAGTGTGCTTCCACAACAAATCAAGACTACATAATACTTAACCCACCCAGATTAACCTTGTCACTTCCTAGAGTTTTAAATACTCCAAACAGAGGACATCTGCAACCACTACAAATAATTTTAAAAGATTTATTTGTATTGTTATTTATGTATCTCTGTGTGTGTCTTGTGAGTGTCCTACACATTTGTACTTGTTCCTGCAGAGGCCAGAAAAGGGTGTCAGATCTGCCGGGTGGTGATGGTGCACATCTTTAATCCCAGCTCTTGGGAGGCAGAGGCAGGTTCAGAGGTGAGTTCAAGGCCAGCCTGGTCTACAGAACTAGTTCCAGGACAGCTAGGGCTGAAACCTTGTCTCCAAAAAAAAAAGGGTGTCAGATCCCCTAAAGCTGGATGTGGGTGCTGGCAAAACAACCTGCATTGTGTGAAAGAGAAGCACATACTTTAAGGTCTGAGCCATCTCTACAGCCCTACAAATAACTTTTTAAAAAAGGTTTCATTAGCCGCGTGGTGGCACACACCTTTAATCCCAGCACTGAAGCAGAGTCAGGAGGATCTCAGTGAGTGTGAGATAAGCTTGGTCTGTGTAGGGAATTCCAGGACAGCCAGAGCTATATGGGGAGACTCTGTCTCCAGGAAAAAATAAAATAAAACTTTTCAATATATATTTGTCAGGTACTATTACTAGGCTCTAGATGAAGCAGAAATAAGATCCCTGCAAACCACACTGAAAGGGCAGTTGAAACACCAGCAGCTGGGGCTGGAGGGATGGTTCAGCAATTAAGAGCACCAATGGCTCTCTCAGAGAACTAGAGTTTTGTTCCCAGCACCCACATGAGGCTTACATCTGACTGTGACCCAGTTTTGGAGAATCCTATGCACTCTTCCTGCCTCTGTGGGTACCTGAACTCATAAGCTCATAACCCACCCACCCCCAACACACACACACACACTTATTTATAAATAAAAAGTGTGTGTGTGTGTGTGTGTGTGTGTGTGTGTGTGTGTGTGTGTTGCTGGAGAGACGGCTCAGTGGTTAAGAGCTCTTATCCTTCTTGCAAAAGACCTGAGTTCGGTTCCCTACACCCACATTGGGCAGCTCCCAAACAGCTGCCTCTAACTCCAGTTGTAGCAAGGTCTGTCGCCTCTGGCCTCCATGGGCACCTGCACACGTACAATAACCTCACACAAACACACACACACATAAATAATGTAAAATAATTTTTTTTTTTTTTTTTGGTTTTTCGAGACAGGGTTTCTCTGTGTAGCTTTGCGCCTTTCCTGGAACTCGCTTGGGAGACCAGGCTGGCCTCGAACTCACAGAGATCCGCCTGCCTTTGCCTCCCGAGTGCTGGGATTAAAGGCGTGCGCCACCACCGCCCGGCGTAAAATAATTTTTTAAATTAAGTAATTTTTCAAAACAAATACCAGTCATAGTTATCCTGGTGAGGAAATTCTAGAGCCCTTGAGCTTAAGTATGTGACCCTTTGACGATTTGTCTTGCAGAGGTTAGACTGTTTTGTACAGGATCACGTGGCATTTGGATGGCAAATGAAATTAGCCAAGGAAATGCAGACTGGAACAGTGAGCACAGGTCCTACATGGGCCTACACCAGGTCCTCTGCGTATATATTATAGCTGTTAACTTAGCATTTCTATGGGATGCCTGATTGTGAGAGTGAGTGGGTCTCTGACTCTTGTGCCTGTTCTGGGACTCTTTTTCTTCTGCTGGGTTGCATTGTCCAACTTTGATATAAGTTTTTGCTTCATCTATTATATTATGTTGCATTTAGTTGTTATCTCTTAGAAGCCTGTTCTTTTCTAATGAGGGACAGAAAGAGAGTGAATCTGGAGGGGAGGTGGGGAGGAACTCATAGGAGTGGAGGGAGGGTAAAGTATAACTAAGATATATTATATGAAAAAGAATATTTTCATACATTAATCATAATAACAGAATGAGCTGGCTTAAGGAGAAACCGCCTAACAATGCTGTTATCAAGGATATTACACACAGCGGTCACTGGATACCCCAGCCTACTGGTGTCAGACTCTGATGCTGCACCTACATTTGTCACACCAAGACAAGCACTGCTAACCTACTGGGGTGTTGGTTTTCCTGTGCTTTTCTGTAACAATGAAATCGTATCACATACACAATTTCCTTTTTACTGAAAATCATTTCTGTCTGTTAGACTACAAATATTTACTAAAGCTTTGTCTCGCTGACAGGCATTCAGAGTTCAGTGGCAAGAGTACTTTTCAAACTACTGCCTGGTTTGAACCTTACTGGCTATACAATCCCTTGTGCCTGCCAACTACATTTGTAAAATGGGGATCAGTCCTCACAGCTGTGGAAAAAAGTCACCCCATAACTCGTGTTGAAACCCTAGTCCCCAAGGTGATAACTCTAGGTAAGGCCTTTGGGAGATGAATAAATCATGAAGGTTCCACCCTCAGTATCTATTAAAAATCAATCCAAGGACACTCACTTGCTCCACCCACAGGTGAGGACATTAAGAAGGCACTCTCTGTGGCTCAGAACATAACTAGTTAGTGCCTTGATCTTAACTTCTCGGCCTCTAGGATGTTGAGAAATAAGTAGTTTAAGCCATTCAGCATTCTGTTTCAAAAGCCAAAACACACTAAAGCAGGACCCTAACCTAAAAGCATATCCTCTGTGCTCCAGTGGCCATCTAGCTAGGTTATTTGCCAAAGTTTATTTGGGGGACCCCCCTCTTAATATGCAAGGCGTCTTGCTTGTGCTGCTGTAAATATACAAGGACATGTAACAAATGACAGCTGACCCAAGTTCTAGTTCAGTTTTGTCTCTTTGGGGAAGATTACCTTGGGGAAATTACCCATGACTTGTCTAAGCATTAGTCTCCTCAGCTATGTAATGAGGATCGTGTCTACTGAAAGGGACTCTAAACCCTGAAAAGGAAATGTCTGTAAAGCCCTTCGCATATGGTCTAATACAGAACAAATTTTAAACAATCTCTATTGAGAGTCTTACTCAACCCTGGTAGAGTAGACAGGCCACCTTTCCACAGGCTCCCCTCCAGTACCACATACAAGGGTTGTGACTGGCTAGTGTTTCCCTCCTGTGTTCCCGAAGGCACTGCAAATGTGTTACAGAATTTACACAGGCCATCAGGCTAGAACAGACCTCAGCTCAGCCAAGAGACTCATGATCAAGCCAGATTCTTCTCACACTAAAACATGAAATACATGTTAAGTTTCTCTCATCTTCAGCTCCCAGATTTTGTGTATTTGCTCAACTGACAACTCTCAATCTGCAACATGAAGCTCACCCCATTGCCAAAAAATACCCTACACTCCGACTGAAATAGAGCTTTTCTAGACACTTCCTGACAGCAACTGAGGCATTGCTTTGATTTCGTACAGATGAGACTAGCCTCCAACTCACTACTTAGCCTAAGCTGTCCTTAAACTCTTGCTCCTCCTGCCTCTACCAAATGAGTTTATAGGCATGCACCACCACTTGAATCACAACTGCAACGTCTATCTCTAAAGGCCAAGATGGATTACCATGTAGCTTGTAAACTTTGAACTTCAGGATCCTTGATCCTATGAGCTCCTAAGTCCTTTGGAGGGGAGGGGGGGCTCACCAGCAACGTTCACCTGTTCATTAAAAATAATAGATGATTTAACTGCAGCTAAAATCCAATCAGCTTTCTCCACAGCAACTCTCCTTCGGTCACTTTCCCTGTCCCTGATGTAGAGACATCAATTCTGCTTTTTGTCAGATGCACTCATTATAGCTCACTCCCCACACTTGGCCCACGTGGCCCAGGCAGGCCTGAACTTCTGAAGGCAAAACCTTTAATTCTTGATCCTCCTGCCTCCACCTTTAATGCTAGGATAACTGGTGCATACCACACCCTGCTTAGATCTCTACTAGCCTGCTTTGCTAAACCCTAAACCCCAAAGAACCCAAGAATCCTTTCATGCATATTCACTCAGATGAGACCTGAAAATACAAGCCTTCATACTCTATAAAGAACAGTGAAAATTCTATTTCCAGTTCTCTTTACTGTGTACTCCACAATCTAAACAAGCCTTTCCTAGAAGGCTGCACTGGATGCCTAATAGGCATTGAAAACAATACTTTTTCTCCAAACCTGTCCTCAGTCCTGCCAACAGCAATTCTTCCAGTTGCTCTGGTCAAAGCCCTTGGAATCCTTCACTCCACCTTCCACAGAACCTTGTCATCTTCAGAAGTCGGTGACTACCTAACCACTCAAACCTGTGCCAGCCCAAGGTAATTGCCTAGACTCTACTTGCCTTGCTTCCATTTCCTCTTGCCTCAAACTCATTTTTGCCTCAGCTTGAGTGATGGATTAGTGCAATATACCCAGCTCCCGCTATGATGATTTTAACACAGGTGTAAAGAGTAAGACCTCCTTCTGACTGCAACAACCACCACTTTGCTTCCTTTTTCTTCAAACACCGTCAAGCACTGCGGATCCACCAGTTATCAATTCAGCACAGCATTTGAATTTGGTACAGCATCCCCAAAACTAACAGGTTCTCAAACCTGGAGTGAACCTCCAGGATCCATCTTTTAATTTACTTTTGTTATTTATACACATGGGAGAGAACACATGTATGCCACGGTACAATTTGCAAGGCTCTCCTGTCATGTGGGTTCCACAGATTTCAGGCTTGGTGGCAAACACTTTAATCCACTCTGCTCCTTACTTTTGAGACAGTCTCACTATATAGCCCTGGAACAGCTATGTAAACCAGCCTGGCCCAAACTCTACCTCCAGGGGTATAATTTAAGACCACTGCAAACTAACTGTAGCTGTATACACTTTTAATTCAAGCACCAGAGGTTGAAGCCAACAGCCAAAGTTCAATTCAAATCTCAACTACACAGTGGAACCCTACCAACCAAAAAAAAGTAAAGAACACTATCTTGCTTTTCCAAAGACAGGGTTTCTCCCTGTAGTCCTGGCTGGCCTAGAGATAGGCCTAGCCTCTGCCTCCCAAGTGTTGAGATCAAAAGGTATACACCACCACCACTGGGCTAAGAACACTAATATCTAATAGATTCACAGACACATGGCAAGTCCAAAGACCATAAGCTTTAATAAGATCAACTTTCTTCTGGTCTCTTACTTACCTGGTCAAGTTAAAAGCCATGCTATGTCTTTTACTGAGCAAGTCCTCATTGATCAGCTTTCTAGATTAGCAAGTTATCAGCAAACATTTGTCTGTAAACCCATGTGTGCCCACTGCCCACGAGGGATTCCCTGGAACTCAGTTAGATGGCTGTTGAGCTATGGGTGCTAGGAATCAAACCCAGGTCCACTTAAGAGCCCTCTCTCCAGCCCTAAGGTATTTCTAAAAGGCAATGTTGAGATTATCTCTCTAACAAATTTTTTCTAGCCACATTAAGACACCACCTATCAGGCCTGGGGATTTAGATCAATTGGCAAAGTGTTTGGCTAACATGCAGAAGCCTTGGGTTAGATCCCCAACACTTCAATGAAGCATGCCTGTCCCTCCCTGTCAACAGAAATTCAAAAACTGTGGATCCCAGCACTAGGAGGCAGAGCAGGTGGATGGATGGATCTGAGTTTGAGGCCAGCTTGATCTACAAAGAAACCCTGTGTCAAAAACAGAAAAACACACAAATTGAAGGTCTTCATTTTTATTCTTTATGTACAAAGACTAGCATGATCTGTTTCGTTGTGTAGACAGTCTTGAATAATCCATTCAAGGTCGCTTAGTCCAACTGCAAAGAAAAGGCACATAAGAGAACTTATTACTTTAGAATGTGATTCTGGCATTTTCACTGGTCCCCTCTAAGAATCAGTTCCCAATACAATACCACACAAAACGACTGTAACCTAGTGTTCTGGAGAACTACTAAATAGCCAGTTACTACAGCTCATCTTAGCCTCAAGAAACTAGGCCCAGCTTGAATGGAGCCAGCAACCATTCTCTAATTATGATACTCTCACACTGAGTCATTCAAATCTCTACGACAGATCACTAGGCTTACAGTAATTATTTGGTCAATATTGGAATCCTGAGCTTAAAACAACTGTCCCTGCTGCACCGGAGACCTCACATAAAACGACACAGGCCCATTAAACACGAGCCTTTTTAAAACTGGTCCCGAATCCGGGCGTGGCGGCTCACGCCTTTAATCCCAGCAAGAGGTTCAATTACCAGCCTGGTCTACAGAGGCCATGAGTTCCAGGGCTACAGAAAAACCCTGACCTGAAAAACCAAACTGGTCCAATTAAACAAAAAGCTGGTGATTTTATACCAAAAAAGAAAACAATTTGTCTTTTGACCAAAAAAAAAAAAAAGTGGCTTTGGGGGAATCAACAAAGTTTCGTGTAGCATTAACGTGATCACGACCTTAGAACCGATAAAAGACAAAACCTTGGCTAAACAAATCCACAGGAATCTAAGGCTCTTCCCAACCTATAACCAAACATTCCCGACCAGAAATTAAAGACACGTAGTCGGTCTGGAAATACTGAGTTACTACGTAGAAACTGTAGTACCTCCTACAAAGTTAAGACACTTTGCTCAATCTGACACCTAACCGTGGCCAGGCATAAAGGGTCACCCTTTTAGGGCTCTGACCGCCCAAACCCTCAGCTGTGTGGGGGTCTCGGTCTGAAGAAATTCAAGACCGCCCGCATCACGGACGATGGCGTCGCACGGCGCGTACCTTAATGAAGCCGATGTCCTTCGCGTACTGGCGGAAACACTGACGGCACATGTTCAGGCCGTATTTCCGGATCAGACCGTGGCGGTTAGAGCAGACGCGGC
>CABHPP010001663.1:23649-43226 GCA_902168425.1 Peromyscus attwateri | reverse complement strand
GATCTCTGTGAGTTCGAGGCCAGCCTGGACTACCAAGTGAGTTCCAGAAAAGGCGCAAAGCTACACAGAGAAACCCTGTCTCGAAAAACCAAAAAAAAAAAAAAAGAAAAACAAGAACAAGACGACACTCTACCCCATGGAGGCTGCACAGGGACAGGGCACAGGCTTCCCAGGTGGTACCAGGGGTAACTGGGTAGAAGTCTTCCTAATCCTTACATAGTCAGCTTCAAGAACAAGTCTAACAAATTGTAGAGGACAGAATAACACTCCCCAAACATGTCCTAATTGTAAGAATCTGTAAATATGTTAAACTACATGGAGGGGGTTAAGGTTAAAAAAAGAATTATAGACAACAATAGAGACGTTTTCTTAAATTATCCAGATAGGCTAATCATTGTCAACTTCAGTACATTTAAAATCACCTAAGGACTGAATCCTATGAAACCTTGAACCAAAATAAATCTTTCCTTATGCTGTTTCTGGAAGAAATCTGGTCTCAACAACAAACAAACAAACAAAAGACAACTAATAAAAGGTCCAATGGAATCAAGGAATGTAGAAGCATCAGATCTGAGTAAGGAAACATGAGAAAAGACTAGCCTGGCCATTGTAAGCTGTGAAGATGGAAGGGACCTTAAGCCAAGGAATGTAGAAACTAGGAAACACCAGAGATTCTTCTCTGGAGACCCAGAAGAAGCCTGCCCTGTTCACACCTTGTTTTTAATTCAGTGAGTCATGGGTCAGACTCCCAGCCTACAGAACTATATGATAATAAATATGCATGGTTTTGATCCACTTAGTTCTACAAAATAGTGTGTGTTATTTCAATCTACTTGGTTTATGATCATTTTTATAGCAACCATAGGCAAATGATACAGGATACTTTGGGCAGAGTGCTTCTTCCCCCACCAAAAAAAAAAAAAAAGACCTCCACACCTACATCTGGCCCTTAAATTCTGTTAAAGGTCCTACAATAAACCCAACCTCCTATAATTTGGGCAGACTACAACAATGCCTAATGTCTTAACAAACAAACCTGCCTCAAAGAGGTCACCACTTCTAAATAAATAGCACAAGTAGGCTGTTGTGTTTCTAAATTACACATTTAATGACTAAAAGTGTTGACACTGTTATTTCAGTAGAACTTGATTATTTCTCTGTATCTTAAGATGCAAAGCTAGGCAGAGTCCCATTACTGTAGAAATTTCTCCATTATCCTGGTCACAGCTGCCCCTAGGCCCGCTGCACTACTTTAGTGGGATATCAGGCCTACAAGGGAGCTAAGGACTCTACATCCTATCTCCCTGCTTTATAGGCCAGATAGGCCTCAGCAAGAACAGCTAGCTATTTCTCAGGCCTAACCACCTAGGGACCCACAGGTTCAACTCATTTTCCTTGGCTACATTCAGCCCTATATTCATCATCTCCCTAGCCTTCTTTTCCTCAGGACCACTAATCTTAGGGCTTTTGCACTGCTCTACCAGGAATACCCACTTCCTGTTTTTCTTAGTGTTTCTTGTTGCACAAATCCTAAATGGTCTTAGAATAAAAACCCAGAGCCAGATATTGGGGTAAATGCTGAAAGATCAGAGAGACAAAGAAACAAGCCACAGCCACTTCTCACCTCACCAACTCCACAAATCCCCTGACTAAACACCCCTGAGACCTCAGCCGAAAGGGTCTCTAGTTCCTGTCTCCTCACGCCTTATATGCCTTTCTCCACCCAGCCATTTTACTTCCAATCTCAACCTTCCTAGTGCTGGGATTAATGGCTTCCCAAATACTGGGGTTAAAGGTGTATGTCACCACTACCTAGACTGGATCAATCTCATGTAGCCCAGTGTGGCCTTGAACTCATAGAGATCCAAACAGATCTCTGCCTCCAGGATTAAACTTAATCTGCTAGGATTAAAGGTGTGTGCCACCACTGCCAACTCTGCAGCTGGCTCTGTCCTCTGATCTTCAGGCAAGCTTTATTTCTCAGATTACAAATATCACCACAGTTTGTCACTCCTGCTTCCAGTTTCAACTTGTACCACCATCCTGGAGGCCTTCCCTGACCTGGTCAGCTGAAGGACATCTGTTTTCCACTGTATTCACATGGCTCGGCAGAGTTTGGGGAGCTTTGGTTGTTTGCTCAGTCCATCTCCTGAACATGCACATCAGCTTACAGATCATTCATCCATTCTCTCAGCACATTTCCACTGACCCATTTGAGCGCTACATGTGAAGTGACCACTAGCAGTCAGCCCCGTGCTCACAATATGTGGTGATATATTGTGCACCCCAATATATTGTGTACCCTAATAATGTACTCTAAAAACTTATCTGGGATCAGAGGACAGAGTCAGCCACTAGATTAGACATACAGGCCAGACAGTGGTAGAACACACTCCTTTAATCCTATCATTCAGGAGGCAGAGTTCAAGGCCACACTGGGAACAGAGCCAGGCGTGGTGTGGCACACACCTTTAATCCCAGCACTTGAGATCTCTGTCTTTGCTTGGGAAGGACACACACCTTTAATCCCAGAAGTGATGGCAGGAAGCAGAAAGGTATATAAAGGCATGAGGACCAAGAACTAGAGGTTTTTTAACAGCAGTTCCGCTGAGATCCCTTCCGGGTGGGGACTCAGAAGCTTTCAGTCTGAGGAAACAGGATCAGATGAGGAGTTGGTGAGGTGAGGTTGGCTGTGGCTTATTCTGTCTCTCTGATCTTTCAGCATTTACCCCAATATCTGGCTCTGGGTTTTTTATTAATAAGACTGTTTAGCAGTTCATGTTACAACAATGTATAGATATCATTCTGTGCATTGGTATGCCTGCCCAAACTGACAGCAGGCATAAAGTAGAAGAGACCCAGCCTTGCATTTTCTACCATTCTCTCTCAGTCTGTAGTAAATACTCAGTGTCTGCTTATTAGATGGAATGTGTGCTTTGTCTCAGGCACCTGCACACATCATGTTTCTTACAGACTTGAGTCTACCAGCAACAGTATGTCCTGCCTCTCTATCTGCCAAAGCCCCACCTGGCCTCTCAGTATAGCTCCAATACCCCCTTTTCCATGGTGCCTTTGAAAGGCAAAGTCCTGTCTGTCCCTCTGCCTCCTTAAAGGGGTGAGGGGATACAATGATTCAGTTAACACAATATCTGGTAACTGCAAGCTTTCTTCATTTCAGCTGGGCACGAAAATGAATGATTACTTGTAGGAATTAGTGACAACCTTTCCTCTGCTGCAGGCCTCTGCACTAGCTGTACCCTGAGTCCAACTCACAGATGAAAACTGAGGGCTCAGTGAGAGGAGTTCACCAAACTGACACTGTCACAATTGCATGCACTAGCTCACAGCCATCTAGGGATGTAAGCAGTCTTGATCCTCTCTGGCTTTACTGACTGCTCCATTGTATCCCAAAGAGCCTGTAAAGACAACACAGTCTCCGTCAGTGTGGAGATAATAACCCATTCCAAGCATTAAAGCTCAGGGGACACCAGAGAGTAGTGGTCAGGGCCAGAGAGAGCAGGATAGAGGGTGGTTTCAGACAGGAGGATGGCCTAGAGCTAGGTAGGATAGCTCCTGCCACTGAATAAGAAAGGGATAGGATGTAGGACAGAGGTGCCAGCTGAACTCTGCTCACTCATGGCTCAAGGGAAATCCCCAAAGGATCAAGAGATTAGACCTTAAGCTTGAATGAGAAGGAGGATAAGACAAAGCCTGGAGGGGTACACTAGGGAAGTATGTGTGTCTCCTGAGCCAGGCGTTTCAAGTTTCTGCCAGCTCCTTCATTAGTGCAGTTTCTGGAGACACTGCTACAGGTGCCCTCTGATTAAGGAATGGCAGGAAGAGGGATGGGGCCAACAAAAGCATGAACACTTGAATGGGAGGGCATGCCCCAGCAGTGAATACAGTACAGGACTTGACAAGTAGTAATTGTCACCCTTTCTGTCTCTTCTCCTTTCTTCAGTTGTTTTGCTTTTTAAACAGAGCCTCATTATGTAGCCCTGGCTGGCTTGGAACTCTCTATGGGTTGGTCTTGAATTCAGAGATGGGTCTGCCTCTGCCTCCTAGATGCATGTGCTGCCACACCCACCTGTTTGATTTGGAAGTTAAATAAATGTGGTGTTTCTTACACACTCAAAGCCAGGGAACGTGGTAAGGTGAACCTATCTTTTACTCATCATCTAACCCTAGTGATAGATCCTAGGTACTGAATCCATTTTGCAGATGGGGAAACTGAGTCACAGAAAGGAAAGAGCCTCAAACCATTAGACAATTTGGCCTTCCACAACTCCAGCAAAGGCTCAGGTGTCTTACTCTCAGGATGATGTTCATTTCCTCTCAGGGGAAGCTGAGAAAAGCTTTGTGGAAAGGAGCTTTCTTCATGCTCTTCTGTTGTTCTCACGGCACTTGTTGGGGCAGCAGTACAAGAGCCTGGTTAGAAATTCATGTTTCCAGGGTTGGGGAGATGACTCAGTGGTTAAGAGCACTGACTGCTCTTCCAAAGGACCTGGGTTCAATTCTCAACACCCACATGGCAGCTCATAACTGTCTATAACTCCAGTTCCAAAGGATCCAACACACACAGACATAGATGCAGGTCAAACACCAATGCACATAAAATAAAAATAAACAAATCATTTTTAAAAAAAGAAAGAAATTCATGTTTCCACTGCTGAAATCAGATGAGCCAGAAGCCTGTGAGTCTGATGCAAAGTCCTTGAGCAGCACCAGAGATATGGGATAACCACTTGAACTTCCTGAAAGCTCATTCTCTGATTTCTCATCATCCTGCTTACTTCTAAAGAGAATCTGTAGAAACACAAGAGTTTGGACATGTCTACTGAAAATATTCCTCCCAATTCCAAAATTTTGTAATCAGGGCTCTGACTCATCATGACAACAGTCCTATTTTCCAACTCTTGCCTGCCTTGTATCACGTGATACTAGGCCATTATCAAATCCAGAGTTCTCACAACCTTTCACCAGCTTTCTGTCTTCCTGCCCTGGCTGTAATGTCCCTGGGGAAAAAAATCTGACCTGCTGGCTCATCTTCTCTCTTGAGGCTATGCATCATGGTCTTTCCTGAAGTCTGTGACAGTCTGATAGGTTTCAACACCGTGGATAGAAGGGAGGCCATGCAACCAAGCTTGAACAAAGGTACCAGTGGTGGCAGGTGTGACTAGAGATGACATGGGAGAGCCACAGAAGCCATCAGCTTATCCTCCAAAGTTGTTTGGAATATTGCTGATAGAGACCCAGGGTATACAGACCCAAAGACTTCCTGCCAGGACCCCACCCACGAATTAAAGGCCTATGGTTTGGTAAGGTCTATGCTATGCCTACACAAGGGACCAAGTTTGTTACAGATTCTCATCATGCTGAGCCATTCTGTTATAACAGACTACATACCAGAGAGGAAAGCTGTAGAAATCAGAGATGTCCTCAAGACATTCTGACCATGGTCTGAGAGATTTTTACATGTCCTAATGACTGTGTCATAGGTCACTCCATTGTATTTTCAGGCACAAAAGGCCAATGACCTACTTGCTCTTGGCTAACACCTAGATGGCAGTGCTACAATGCTGCCTGAGAAGTATGTGCGGCTAGACTCTGATAAGTTCTTTACACTCAGGTGAGTTCTCAAGACTCAGCTACCCATACACCATTACTACCCCAGATGAACCTATTTAGAAGAAACCCTCACAGAGGGGGCTGCCAAAGGCACATGTGTACCATAATCTCCTGAGCAAGTATAGGCCATGGATTCTGGGTAGCTAAAATCCATTTTCCTTTGGGCAAGGACTACCAGGAGCTTTTAGAAGTCATGGCCTTTGTCTTAGTTACTTTTCTATTGCTATGATAAAATATCATGACCAAGACAATATAAAAAAGAAAGCATTTAACTGGGCTTAGTTTCAGGGGACGAAAGTTCATGATGGCAGGGCAAAGGCATGGTAGCATGAACAGCTGAGAGCTCACATCTTGATCCACAAGCATGAGGCAGAAAAATCACACTGGGAATGTTTTAAGTCTTTTGAAATATTAAAACCAATACACCCAGTAACATACCTCCAACAAGGCCACACCTCCTTCCCAAACATTTCCACCAACTGGAGACCAAGTAATCAAACCTATGAGCCTACGGGGGCATTCTCATTCAAACCACCATTGTCTTGGTGTCTGAGTGTTTGAAGGCCTTCCCAGCTAGGCATATGACTCCAGAGATGGGCAGGATATGTAAGTAGAAAGGTCTGGGGACACAGAGCAGCATCCTATTCAACATGCCTTTAAAAACCTGATCCCACCACCAACTGAATCACATGGCAGGGCCCATCCTGGGTATCCAGAAGAGCCAACTCAGAGACTCAGGAAAGGGCCCAAGTCACATAGGATTAGGTCATTCACACTCCATTGATATTTAAGAAACAGGCCAGGGAGCAGCCTGACAAAACTCAGTAAGGCTGGGATGGGGCAGGTGGTGAGAAGTCAGAGGAATGACAGGCAAAAGAGACTATTTCTAAGCCCAGTTTTATTGACACTTTTATCAAGGGCTTCTGTTGTAACAGAAGATCTCACTTAATGAACAGACAAGACAGAAGCTGTGGTAGGGCCAGGAGCCTCAGCACACGCCAGGCCTCCAGGACTGGATGTGGTGAGACAAAGACACACAGTTCTAACCCCAGAAAATTCCATGGTGCCGCAGTTTCCAGCTAGAAGAACCCAAAACTTCCTGAGTGGAGCATGGAGAGGCATGGTGTACTGCCCAGGGCCTGTGGGGCCTGTGGTCTGTAACAGGTTCCAACATCTCCAGGCCCAACCTCATGGCCACACCACAGTTGGGGTTTCCAGAGCATAAAAACCTCAGCCACACCAGGGGATCCCACAATTTCAAATTAGAAAAACCAAAACCAACACAAGGCCTGATTACTGGTCACCATGGGGACAAGGAGACAGGCCTCCTCAGCACTAGCATACTGTGCCTAAGAGAAAATTCTGGAACAACTTGGAAGAGATGCACAGCTGAGGATGGCCCCTCAGCAAACCCTTGCCCAAGGACAGTGCTGGTGATGGAGATTGCATCCTTGGGCATCCTTGTCACACATCAGCTGCCCCCACAGCTTCTTAAACGAAATATAAATGATGCCACTGTGCTGAGCCTACCATTGTTAAGTCACTCAGTGTTTTTTTCCTCACACAGACACTGCTGCTACCATCTTGCACTACTGTGTTGTGAACCAGCACCTCAAGTTCAAAATACCCGGCACAATGCAGGTACCACTCTGTGGCAGTCAACACCATCCCCATCTTCATCATAGCTATCCCCATCATTACCACCTCTATTATTACCAATATCCCCTCCACCAGCAATAACACCATCTCCATCACAACCATTCCCATCATCACCACCTTCACCACTACCATCATCCCTTCCTACCATCATCACCATCACTATCATCTTCATCACAATGATCATCATTATCACCAACACCATCATCACCTCATTCTAATTACCATCACAATTATACTTCTATCACTATCTGATCAAGCTGTTTGTAAGTGACAGAACCAAGGACTCAGAGCTGATATGAGACAAACATTGGATTTCAAATTAAATTTTCTGACTCCATGTTTATCCATGTCTTTACCCTACCATATCCCTACTTCAAACTTACCCCCTGCCCCAACACATACACACTCCATCATCATGATGTCCAGATTTGTCCCAACACTGCTAAATGTGTCACATAAGTCAGGCAGGCACTGTAAAGTATAGCCCACTACTTCTCATACCTCACACCCCCAACTTGTGGGTAATCACTCCACACCAGCATCTTCTCACTGTTCCTCAATTTCCTGAGTATGCTCCCACCTAAGGACTTTGCTGTGGCTCAGGGGTCAGTAAACTTTCTCTGTAAAGGGTTACAACAAGTCTGTGAGTCACAGAGACAACATATTAGCCAGCTATATTCCACTAAAACTTAACTTATAAAAAGTGGCCTCACAGGGGGTGAAAAAACTGTAAGAGCCAGAGGAGCAGGGAGTTTGCTGTAAGACTGTGTCTCCTAGGAATGTCAGATGCTACATCCATGAAGTCTCACCAACATGGTTGCCTGTGATGATATTGTGTCCCCCAATATTTTGTGCACCTTAATAAACTTATCTGGGGTCAGAAAACAGAATAGCCACAATATTAAACATAGAGGCCAGAAAATGGTGGCACACACACACCTTTAATCCTAGCATTCTGGAGGCAGAGATCCATTCGGATCTCTACGAGTTCAAAGCCACACTGGAAACAGCCAGGCATGGTGACACATGCCTTTAATCCCAGGAAGTGATGGCAGGAAGCAGAAAGGTATATAAGACGCGAGGACCAGGAACTAGAGCCTCTGTTAAGCTTTTAGGCTTTTAGCAGCAGTTCAGCTGAGATCCATTCAGATGAGGACACAGAAGCTTTCAGTTTGAGGAAACAAGATCTGCTGAGGAGTTGGCGAGGTGAGCTTAGCTGTGGCTTGTTCTGCTTCTCTGATCTTTCAGCATTCACCCCAATACCTGGCTCCAGGTTTGTTTTTATTAATAAGACCTTCTAACAATTCATGCTACAGTTGCTCAAACATGAGTTGAACAAGGATGACACCAATAGACATGCTAACGTGTATAAGGAAAAGCTCAGGAGGTTTCATCAACCCAACACAAAGAACAACAGGTACCTAAGGAATGTCGAGAGTAAGAGAAATAGTCTTGCCCATGGAAGAGCACATCAGTTGACTATCTGGTAGTTAGCCCTAAAAACATATATACAAGTAACATTATATAGACTGAGCAGGTCTGTGTATAATATATACACACACACATATATATTTGAAAAAAGAATAAGGAGGGGTATATGAAAGGATTTGATGGGAGGAAAGGGAAGGGGAAATTATGTAATTATAATTACAATCTGAAAACATAAAAAAATTTGTTATGGAATATTTATACACTGTGTGAAGATATATTGCTGTGACTGATTTAATACAGAGCTAAATGACCAATAGCTATGCAAGAGGTTAAGCGGGACTTCCAGGGGTAGAGAGGACACTGGGAAGAAGAAGGCGGAGTCACCAGCTAGACACAGAGGAAGCAGCATGAGCAGTATGGAGAGATGAGGTAATAAGCCACATGACAGAACAAAGATTAAAATAAATGGGTAACATGACTTTTAAAAGGTCTTATTAATAGAAAACCTAGAGCCGGATATTGGGGTGAAAGCTGAAAGATCAGAGAAACAGAACAAGCCACAACCAATCTCACCTTGCCAACTCCTCAACTGATCCTGTTTCCGCCAATCCTCAGACTGAAAGCCTCTGAGTTCTCACCCCTGAGGGTCTCAGTTGAACTGCTGCTCAGTTCCTGTCTCCTCACACCTTCTATACCGTTCTCAACCCAGCCATGTCACTTCCAGGGATTAAAGGCGTGTGTGCTTCCAAGCAAAAGCATGAAATCTCAAGTGCTGGGATTAAAGGTGTGTGCCACCACTGCCTGACTCTGTTCCCAGTGTGGCCTTGAACTCACAGAGATCCAGAGAATCTCTGCCTCCCAAGTGATAGGATTAAGGGTGTGTGCCACCACTATCTGGCCTCTATGTCTAATCTAGTGGCTGGCTCTGTCCTCTGATCCCCAGACAAGTTTATTAGGGTACTCAATATATCACCACATAAATGGGTTAATTTAAGTTATAAGAGTTAGTGGGACAAGCCTAAGCTAAGACTGAACTTTCATAATGAATAATAAGTCTTCGTGTCATTATTTGGGAGTGGGCTGGAGAGACAGACTCAACATTTAGCACCCAACATGGGGCACATATTTTCATATAGGGCCCGAGAAATCTTAAAAAAAAAAAAAAAAAAATTGGACACGGCTTTCTAGTAACCCAGTGCCTGGGGCTTACAGTGGCATGGCTACTGTACAGTGAGTACTTGGACAGCCAGCGCACTAAGTAGAAACAGCCCAGGCTCAGCAAATTCCCAAAGCTGAGGCAAGTGAATGCTGCTGGTGCTGTGGGCATAAGGCTAGGCTCTCAGACCTGAGCAAGATGGAGACAGCTACCAGAGCAGAGCCCAGTGGCTGCTTTAGAGTCATAAAAAATAAATAAAATAAAAAAGCTGTCATCAGTGTTTTTGATCTTAGCCATTCTGACAGGTATAAGATGGTATCTCAGAGTTGTTTTGATTTGCATTTCCCTGATGGCTAAGGATATTGAGCAATTCCTTAAATCTTAAATGTCTTTCAGCCATTTGGGATTCTTTTGTTGAGAATTCTCTGTTTAGATCTGTAACCCATTTTTAATTGGATTGTTTGGTATTTTGCTGTCTAGTTTCTTGAGTTCTTTATGTATTTTGGAGATCAGCCCTCTGTCAGATGTGGGGTTGGTGAAGATCTTTTCCCATTCTGTAGGTTGTTATTTTGTCTTCTTTACTGTGTCCTTTGCCTTACAGAAGCTACAACTCACAGCTCCAGAGAAGCTAGGAAACAAGGAGGACCCTAAGAGGTATGTACAGATCACCTCGGGAAGGGGCAACAGAGGACATCCTGATGAATAAACTGGAGGGGGGGCAATAGAGGGCAGAGGATGGAGGATGAGAACATGAGGGAACAGGATGGTTGAGCTGGGGGAGGGACGGAGTAGGAAAGCAATAAACAAGGTATCTTGATAGAGGGAGACATCATGGGGATAGGGTGAAACCTGGTGCTAGGGAAATTTCCAGAAATCCACAAGGAGATTAGACTACTAGCAACAGTGGTGATGATGCCTGAACTGGCCTACCCTGGTAATCAGATTGGTGAATACCCTAAATGTCATCATAGAGCCTTCATCCAGTAACTGATGGAAGCAGATGCAGAGATCCACAACCATGCACCAGGCTGATCTCCAGGAATCCAGTCAAAGAGAGGGAAGAGGGATTACATGAGCAAGGGGGGTCAAGACCATGATAGGGAAATTTACAGAGACAACTGAACTAAGCTCAAAGGAACTCACAAACTTTAGACTGACAACTGTCCTGCATGGGGCCAGACTAGACCCTCTACATATGGGAGACAGTTGTGTAGCTGGGTCTGTTTGAGGGGCCCCTGGCAGTGTGATCAGGATCTATCCCTGGTGCATGAGCCAGCTTTCTGGATCCCATTACCTAGGGTCAGACACCTTGCTCACTCCTGATAAGGCGGGGAGGGGCTTGGTCCTGCCTCAATTGAATGTACCAGGCTTAGCTGTCCCCCCCATGGGAGAACTCAACCTGTTGGAGGAGGGGATGAGGGATGGGGGTGGAGGAAAGTAGGGAGGAGTGGGAGGAGGGATAAGAGGGGGATCTGTGGTTGGTATGTAAAATGAATAAGAAAAATCAAAAAAAAATTTAAAAAGATAATCCCTAAAAAAATAGTTTAAAAGGATATCTGGATTCTGTATGGTGCTTTGTTGACTTTGAATTTTTTAAAGGCTAATATACAAAAAACAATAGCTAAAATGCTAAATACAAAAAACAAAGAGACATTGGATTATGGAAACTGCTAAATTAAACCAACCTATATATTTTAAGACTGTCTTAACTTCAAAAGGAAAGTCAGAAAATATGTTGGGTTGGGGTCTTGAGAGGTTATACCTTTATTTCACAGGAAACAAAAAGTTATGGTTTTCTTCAAAATCAATAAAGATCAGATTTGATTGGTGGATATGACCTGAGGCTCTTAGCAGTAGACATGAAGAGAAAAGCCAAAAAAGACTATAGGACAGGTGATGTATATGCTGATCCCTCAACATGGGAATAGCTCTGAGATTGGATGAGACATGATAAATCTTGTTGGCTACAGAGTCCCCATGACTTATTATTGCATGTTATCCTTTCATATGGCATGGATAAAGGTTTGGTTATAAAGTTCAAACAAACTCATAAAGTTAACAGATGCCTTTTACCTGCTCAAACATAAAACAAAAAAATCATCTTTAACTGACTTGTGCACACTGCACAATCAATACTTGTGTTAATGCAGAGACAGACAGACAGACAGACAGACAGATAGATAGATAGATAGATAGATAGACAGATAGATAGATAGACAGATAGATATAGTTTGTCTGTTTTCAGAACAAAAGAACTAGACACCAATAAAGACAAGTAGTCCAGGTGATCCAGCCTCACAGAATGCCTCTGTTGCAGTTTCCTCAAAATTATGCATCCAGAACATCTTCAAAGTTGCTAGCTGAGATGGTCTAGTCTCATATACTATCCAGTGTAGTGGGTAGCCATTCCAGCTTTGGTCTGGAAGTTCCAACCCCCATTGAGGCTTCGGTAACTATCTTGCCTACAAGATGGGGCCAAGGGAGGGCCCTGAAGACCTGAGATCAGGATGCACCGCGCTCTCTTCTTGCTTGGACCCTGGACACTAGAGGTAGACCGAGGAAAGTTCTCCAGAGAACACCACCAGACTGCGCTGCGTCTTTCACAGAACCCACAACCTATCTATCCCTTCATTTGTAAGTTACACCATTAAATAAATCTCCCTTTCAACAACGTGGAGTGGCCTTAATAATTTCACCAATATCTGGTGCCCAATGTGGGGCAAATTCCAAAGGCCTGGGTGGCTCCCGTCCTCAGCATCCTCCCCAGCTGGCGGGCACTTGAAGCTGCAGGTTACCACCTGCAGAGTTCCGTAAAACCAGAAAAATCCTACACGGTTCCATTCCTAAAAAGGAACTAATCCAATCTTGGTTCTGTGGAAAGTTTAGCCCCAGACCAGCAAAATCGCTGTGAGTGGGGCGTTCCCCATCTGGCTCCCCGCCCTAGTCTGAGGCTTCAGCAGTTAAACTCACCTAGTTAAAATAGACAGGGCACTGGGGGGTTTGGAGCCGTGCCTGCTGGCAGACCTATTGTCTGTAGAGGCAGAGAGGGGCTTAGAGCGGCCTGGAAGTCTCCATGCCCTGAAGCTCCAGGGGGTCACTGGAAAAACTGCCAGCTGCCTGTGCTCACTATGCTGCCAGCCAAGGCACTCAACAGCACCTGCTTTAGCGCTATACCAACGCCTCCTTCTGGCTGAAAAGTCCTACTACACCCCCAGAACTGCGGAAAGGTAAGATAGACAAAACAGTGTCTTATTTCAAGTAAAAGTACTTGATAATTTTATACCTTAAAATTGACTAACAAATTTTAAGTAATTCTTGTAATATGACCAACAACATTACCTCACAAGAATTTAAAAACTTTTTTGTCTGTATGATGAATAACATTTTCCTGGAAATATACGACCTTCCTCAGGCATATTTGGCCTGTACCATTTTGACATTCATCATAATAATTCACACAGTGTTCAAACACTGGTTTAATAATAAAAACAAAGATGAGTCATTATTGGGACTGATACAGGCTTTAAAAGATAACAATGAAGGCTTACAAAAAAAGATTCTCTTTCTGAAATCTGCTTTAAAAGATAACAATGAAGGCTTACAAAAAAAAAAAGATTCTTTCTCTGGAATCTACTTATTAGGATTTACAAAACAGGCTTGTACCAAAAATTGATCTTATTGATAATAAATGTAAATATTTAATAGATAGAACACTAACTCTCCAGACACTATGTAAGAAAGAAAGATTATCATTAATTGATAAGATAAGGTCCATGGAATCATGTGTTTCTGAGGAACATAAAAACTTCTATGAATCCATGAGAAATCTGGAGTCCTTTGCAAGAGAGAAGGTTCACTCCCTAAAACAGACCCTAGGTGCTCATTTGCAAGCCCTAAAAAAAACTCTCAGTAAACATGACAAGGGACCTAATAAGCAAAAGGGCAAGACCATAGAGGTTGTAACATCTCCAAATGGCTCTCATACAATGGCTTATCTTGTTATCATCCATGATAAGCCAACAGATGACACACACCCCAAGCCATATAATACATATACATTACAACCAATTTCAACAAGGGACTTTAAAAATATAAAAGAAAGAGTAGTTACATATGGGATACACTCCACATATGTAAGACGGATGTTAAATTCATGGTCTACCTCACATAGAATCATTCCAAATGACTGGCATCAGTTAATTTCAGCTGTTCTGAAATATAGCCAACAGTTACAGTAAAAAAGCTAGTTGAAACCTAGATGTCCCTCAATGGACGAATGAATAAAGAACATGTAATATATTTACAAAAAAAAAAAAAAACAAAGCTAGTTGAGAAAAGAGACAAAAAATTTAAAACAACAAGGTAAACGCAGAGGTTTTGTGATCTCCCGAGATCAAATACTTGGTAAGGGATGTTTTGCTAACAAGAATGTACAAGCCACTTATTCCTTCGTATATAGTCTTGTATTAAGTTAGAACCTTCTTATTTAGACAAAAAGGGGGAGATGTAGTGGGTAGACATTCCAGCTTTGGTCTGGAAGTTCCAACCCCCATTGAGGCTTCGGTAACTATCAAGCCTACAAGGCGGGGCCAAGGGAGGGCCCTGAAGACCAGAGATCGGGATGTACTGCGCTCTCTTCTTGCTTGGACCCTGGACACTAGAGGTAGACTGAGGAAAGTTCTCCAGAGAACACCACCGGACTGCACTGCGTCTTTCACAGAACCCACAACCTATCTATCCCTTCATTTGTAAGTTACACCATTAAATAAATCTCCCTTTTAACTACATGGAGTGGCCTTAAAAATTTCACCAATAATCCAGTCAAGACTTCAGGTAAGTTCTACACTTTCCCATCACATAGAGACTAAACAAAAAATAATACAGCTCGCTCTCCCAGGACTTGATCATTACCCCAATTTTCTCAGGGTCCCCTAAAGATGCCATCACCCCCAGACAACAGGAAGCTATCTAGAGAACATGATGCCCACATTCCCAAGAGGTGGGGTGGGTGATTTCTGGTCATTCAGTGGGTTATGGATGTTTGTCATTGTTTAGGGGGGTTGGTTACAAGGTTTTATTGGAAAGGAGAAGGAAGACTGAGAAGATGATAGAGCCATTGTGTGGGAGGGAGACAAAGTCAAGGGAGATTTAAAAGCCTCAGGGTATCGGCAAGCTCAGTAAAGAGGGCACCTTGGGGACATTGCTCAATGTATGGGTGGGAAAAGCATGAGCCAAGACCAAAGAAGACATGATAGAGAAGGCACTGAGGGGAGACACCAATTAAAGGGACAGCTGAGCTGGGGAAGTTGTCCCTCACGATCCCCCTCCTCCGATAAGCACAAACTGTCTGAGGTCACTCTTCATCCATGAACCCTTGCTAAGCTCCAAGTTTTTAAATTCGGAAAACAACCTGAAACACAGGTGTGTGACCTCCCAAGCCCTGAAAAGGCTAAACAAGAATCTGGCTACACAGACAGAAAACAAAAAGAAGCATACCCAGACTATCTGGGTCAATCCAGAGGGGTTGGTTCTTAAACAGCCTTCAGGGAGGACACGAAGATAAGTACTAGAAGGCCAAGAACACAGGAAGCCCTTCCTTTTCCACTCCACCTATCATGGCCCAAATAGCTGTGAAACTATGGCCAGGTTATCAGCCCTCTCTGGTCCTCAGACTTTTCTTCACTCTACCCAAATACAAAGACAATGAATACTTAATGCTACAGATAAAAATGTTTTCTTCTAGACCTCTGTGGGCCTAGTCTAGTCCTTGGTATTAAGAAAAAAAGGAAAGCTCAGAACATATGCCTTTAATCCCAGCACTCAGGAGGCAGAGGCATGCGGATCTCTGAGTTCAAGGCCAGCCTGGTCTACAGAGCGAGTTCTGTCTTGTCATGGGGGGAAAAAGAAAGAAAGAAAAAAGAAATGGAAGGAAGGAACAAATGAACGTATCAACAAATTTGGAAATCCTACATCATGACAATAAGCATGACAGCCACAAACACAGAGATGAAGAAAGCTGTGGAAGAGCAGTAGACAGGGACACATACCCACAGCACAGCTCTGGGTAACACCCACAACATCAAAATAAGAACCAAACACCTTTGATTATTCATATTCGCTGCCAACTTCATTAGACTTAGAATCACTATAAAAATATGGTCTCTTGGGTATGTCTAAGAAAGGTTTAACCTAAATGTGGGCAGCTGAGATCAAGAGACACAGAAAAGGGCACCATCCCATGGGCTGGGGTCTGGGACTAAATAAAAGGAAGAAGCAGACTGAGCACCAGCATTTATCTCTCTCTGCTTCTTGACTGTGGATGCAATGTGACCAGCTGCCTCAAGCTGCTGCCTTTCCTACCATGACAGACTGTGCCCTCAAACAGTGAGTCAAGAGGAACTCTTCCTTCCTTAAGCTGTTTTGTTAGGTATTTAGTCACAGCAACAAGAAGAATAAGTAATATACACTCTTAGTCAATCTTCTCACTCTACCCCAGAACCTGATTTTGTAAGTAAAAAAAAAAAAATTGGAAAAATAATGGTTTCTGAAAATAAAATCTGCTCCCTTCCCATATTTTCTCATGAAGTTAAAAATACAACTGGGGGCGGGGAGAGTGTTAAAGTCAGAGGAGGGGTGGGGGGAAGTATGCTTTGTGAAAAAACAGCCTTGGCCCTCATCAGCAGACTCTCTGGGAATGTGACCCAAAGGAAGACTGGGGGACAGAAACTCTAGTTTTAAAAAAAAGGTCAAGGGCACACCCAAAGTATGGATTAGTAGCACAAACGATGTGGTCTCCTCCAGTGACTGGACTTGCATGTCTAGGAGATGGAGAAGCCCAAGCCCAGTGCCTGAAGAGGGCAAGAAGGAGTAGGAGCAACCAGCACACTGTCTGTGATGAAGACACTTCATGACAAGGGAGAGGTCATGGACTGCCCCAGGCAGGCAGAAATGCATCGTGTCATCAGGGAAGTGACACAATGGGAGGCAGTAGGGTAGCTGTCCACTTCAGGCAGGACCTTGGATGGTCCTGGCCTGGCCCACACACCTCTCTACAGTACAAGACCCCAACCAGGCCAATAATGGGGAAGTAGGGTATAGAGTTTGCAGATTATCTATCTATTCAACACATTTATTAAGCACCTACTGCTTTCTAACCCCTGAAACAAATAGGAAGTACAGCAAGCAGACAGACAAGTGCAGCATACACAGATTGATATTCAGATGCTCAGAGCTCCTTCACTTTTTCCTTTCCCTTCCCTGCTGTACTAGATCCTACTGCCAACTTTGCTGGTCGCCAATGTGTTCTGAGCCATCAGAGGCACTAGGTAAGCCATGTTCTTGCCCCCACAGGTATGTAAACTCCAAAAGCTGGGAACAGATCCACATGGCTGACTCTAACACCTGCCAGCACTGGAGGAGGCACCCACATCTGACAACTGTACAACAGATACTCAACTCCTAGCACCAGGAAAGCACTGAGATCACAGGAAAAGGCCATTCCCACCCCAGGACAACCCAATCCAGAGAAAGGACCCAAAACAGAGGACCAGGGTAGGATGCACATAGGAGTGGAACATCTTGCCAAAGTCCCAAACATCTATAAGATCAGTCATTTGAACAAAGTCCTAAGGATGGTAATAAACCTCTACAGGAAGTAAAACAGAAATGGAGACTCCAAGCCAGAGGATACTAGCATTTTAAAGAGAACTCTCTAATAGTGTTTCCTTATCCTTAAGTGAAAGATTTCTGCCAAATTAATAATGGATAGCTAGTAAGGCTTTTCTTTCTCTCATTCTCCCTTCCTGCTCCTTCCCTCCATCCTATTACTTTTATTTTTAAATTTCTTAACTATATTGAAATTGCCATATAAGTGTGTGTGTTTGTAGGGTATTCAACATTTTAATACAGTGACACAGTGTGTAATGATCAGATCAGGGAATTAGCATATGCAACATGACATTTATTACCATTTCTATGTGTTGGAAATTCAAAACCCTCTGCACTGGCTTTCTTAAAACAACTGTTGTCAAACCAAATATGATAGCACATGCCTGTAATCTCAGCATTTGGGAGGTGGAGGCATAAAGATTAGAGGAGTTCAAGTCCAAACTTGGCTACATAGTAAGTTCCACACCAGCCTAGGCTACATGAGACCCTATCTCTCTCGTTCAGACAGACAGACAGAGAGAGGGACAAGGAGAGGGAGAGGAGAGGGAGAGGGAGCGCCAACCAGTGTTAAGCTATGCAAAATCACAGCAGAAGCTATGCTTCCTGCCCAACTGTACCCTGTGCTTCTTAGCCTCTCTCCATCCCCACCACCACACCCTTTGTAACCAATTTCTGCTACCTCTGATTAGCTACTCTTGCTTCCACACATGAGTGAAATAAACAAAATCACGGCATTATCTTTTACATTATCATCTACATTGCTGAAAATGGCATGGTTTCACTGTTTTTATGGTAGAGAAGTACTCCATGGTATGTGGGCAATATTCCATTCATCATTAGATGGACACCTAATTTATTTCAACATCTTGACTATTTGAATAGTATTATAACAAACTCCCCTTCCTCTTACTCTTTTATTTTAACTTCATCAATGTACACAACGTATTGTGCTCATATTCTCCCATTACCCTTTTTTTATTCTCCTTCCTACTCATGCTGATCCGATTCTTCTCCTAAACTAGGAGTTCCCTCTTACTTTCTTTCTTTTTGGTATAAGTCATGTGTAGGCAGCCACAGTTACTGTGTGTTCAGGATTCCAATGGCCATGTCATTTTTTTGATAGTTTGTTTGATTAGTTGATTGATTGATTGGTTTATTTAGTGTGTGTAGGGGACAGACAGAGACAGAGGTGTGGGAGCTCACATGCCATGGAGCACACGTGGAGGTCAGAGGACAATCTGTGAAGCTGCTGCTTCGTTCAACCTTTAAGTAGGTTATAGGTATTAAACTCAGGTCACCAAGTTTTTTCGGTAAGCACCTTTATCTAATGAGCCAGCAAAACATAATTTTTGTGTGTGAGACAGGGTACCAGGTAGCAAGGCTGTACTTGGGCTTCTGCCTCTGCCTCCTCAATGCTAAGAGCACAGCATGGACCACCTTGCCCAGTTTATGCTGTCCTGGAGATTGAACACAGAGCTGGGAAAGTTTCTCTTTATAACTATGCTTTCCTTTCTCATTGGCCCTTGGGGGATCAAAGTGCCTTATTTGGGGAAGTGATCAGCATCACATAGATTAGCACAATTGCCACAGTTACTGGCTTCAATTCCCAGTAGGAATATGTCAGGTCCATTTAATCCTAGGGTTACAAAGATGTTCTTTGAAATATTTTTCTAACAGAATCATCAACAACCCATACTTTGGGGAACCAGGTTCATATCTTAGCTTTGCTATTACCTGTGTGACTTGAAAAATCCATGTTTTAGGAAGTAAGGCTCATGCTCCAGCCTGCAGTGGCCTTGATGATTTCCGAGTAACAAATAAGCCATTAGCAAAGCATCAGACACCATATGGCATCTGATCTAGCTCCACCACAAGCCTCCCTGGTAATAGAACTATTTTGTTTTTTTAAGATTTTAATTTTTTTTGTGTGTGGGTATGTGTGCATTTTCAGGTGCCCACAAAAGCAAGAGGCATTGGAACATTCATTTTCTCTCTCTCTCTCTCTCTCTCTCTCTCTCTCTCTCTCTCTCTCTCT
>CABHPP010001663.1:0-23639 GCA_902168425.1 Peromyscus attwateri | reverse complement strand
TCTCTCTCTCTCTCTCTCTCTCTCTCTCTCTCTCTCTCTCTCTCTCTCTCCAGAAGCTGGAGTTAGAGGTAGTTGTTAGCTGTAGTCCTGGGAACTGTACTCTAATCCTCTGCAAAGAGCAGTATGCACACTAACTGCTGAGCCATCTTTCCACCCGATTTAGCTTCTTTTTTAAAACATGTTTTTAGACAAGGTCTAACTAAGCAACCCATGCTGGTCTCTAATTTATTATCCTCCTGGCTCTACTCCTCAAATGCTGGATTACAAGTGTGCAGTTATCATACCTAGCTTTAACAGACCATTTCTGCCTGAGGCTCCATGAGCACATAACAAGGATGAGGATTTCTGAGACTTGGCAAATCAAAAAAGTAGCAGCTGGTGGCTTGCCCCTACCTTGGATCCTGGAAAAGGAGGAAGAAAAGTAGAGGTGCAGGAAGAGGGAGATATGAATATTCCATATCATCTCTAAATAGAACTACCTGTGCTGCAAGTCCAGGGAACACTTGTGTCCTATCATAGGTTCACCTTGCCTGGAACACATTAGGAATTGGGATTTCTTAAATATCCTATTATCACTTTGTGGCTAGAATAAATTATATTACTATGTAGTTTTTGTTTTGAGAGTTTCATATTGGTAAAGGTTATTAGTTCAAAATACTGTATTATTATAGCCTTATCCCTGCATTAAAAAAAAATAAGTGATGTGCTGTGGATATCAATTGCTCTGTATGCTGTGAATGTGTTGCTCTGATTTGATTGATAAATTAAATGTTGCTTGTCCAGTAGCCAGGCAGGAAGGATAGTGTAGGTGGGATAAGGAGAGAGGAGAATTCTGGGACGTAGAAGGCTGAGTCAGGAGAGGCTGCCAGCCACCACCACCATGAGAAGTAAGATGTAAAGTACCGGTAAGCCAAAAGCCATGTGGCAACTTATAGATTGATAGAAATGGGTTAATTTAAGATATAAGAACTAGACAGCAAGAAGCCTGCCATGGCCATACAGTTTATAAGTAATATAAGTCTCTGTGTGTTTGCTTGGGTCTGAGTGGCTGAGGGCCTGGGTGGGACTGGAGAAAACTCCAGCTACAGTGATGACCTGAACCCAACCAAAAAATCAGAAGCAGGTCAAGCCTCTCACCATCTTGGAGAGGCCTCAACATACAACTCAATTTTACTGGAAGAGCCCATCCAGGACAACCATGCCTCACACAGTCCTGCTGTCTTATAAGGACACAGCTATCAGATGAGACACTTGTGGCTCATAGGCTCGCAGAAAACAACCCAAAGTGCCCTACTCCAGGACCTCTGAAAAGACTCTGGGACCCTACTGACTGCTCCAAAGGACTACTCAGCCTTTCCTACACCAGATGATAGAGCTGAATCCGGAGGGGAGAGGGCTTCAGTCAACTCCTACTGATAAAGTCCATGGTTTAGAGACAAGGCCCAGCTTTGGCTGAGAAAACAATGGTGCTAAGAAACAAGGCAGATCCTAAGGGACAAAGTAGAACAGGGGCATCACACTGGAAATGGGAAATAAAGAGATAAGGGGCAAGTCGGGGATGGACAGGGACAATGGGCAAGGGTCACCAATGTGAGTGATCCTTAAGCAGGGGCTTAAGACAAGAGGCTGCAGTTTCCAGCTTTAGGCAATAAGAGACTACGATCAGGCAACCCACTAGTCTCTGCTGAATCTGTCCACAAAGCTCAATGACCAGCTGCTTGCCTCTGCATCAATACCAGTTCATGGTAGGGGCAGGTAGGCAGGCTTCTCAACCTGCTCTGTGGATCAGATGACCTGACAGCCTGAATCAGGGATTGAAGCAATCAAAGGCAAGCTTCCAAACATGCAGTAGCCAAAGTGGTGGCCAATCACCACCCCCAGGGATCAAAGCAGTCTGCCAACATGGAAGCCTCAGCATACTGACACCTGAGGCTAACCAGATTCCTCTTTGTGAAAAAGATGGCACCAAGGGGGATAGTGATAGCAAGCAGAGGCTTGTAAAAAGGCAGCAGTTACTGGCATCACCACAGTAAGCAGGTGTTCCATATACCTGAAGAGCAGGGGACAGGCCAAAAGCTCAAGGCAGAAACTGCCAACTGTTGGGATAATCTTTTTGTACACTGTATGAAGATGTGTCTCTGTTTTACCTCACCTGCCTAGGGCAACTTCTGAAAAGTTTAATAAAGAGCTGAACAGCCAGTAGCTAGGCAGGAGAGAATAAGTGGGATTTCCAGGCACAGATAGGAAATCTAGGAAAAAAATCTGAGGCAGGAGATTTGCCAGTCAGATGTGGAGGAAGTTGGATGTATGGTATGAGAAAAAGTAACAAGTTATGTGGCAAAATGTAGATTAATATAAATGGGTTCATTTAAGTTTTAAGAGCTAGTTGAGAACAAGCCTAAGTTAAGGCCAAGATTTCAGTCCACAGAAAGACATGTTACAGCCAACCAGCTATTTAGTAAGCCAGGCTTGAGGACAGTGGCGAGACACAAATATCTGCTTGGTGGTGGCAGGAAGGAGCAATTCCTGTCCAAGGAGTCATGAATGCAAGAAGTGCTCTGAGTCCCTCAGAGGGGAGTTAAGGTGTTATGTTATGAAAGAAATAACTTGACCCAAATGCAAGCAACATGAGAACACCAATCAGTCTGGACAGGGCAGAGCCTTGTGCTGGGGCCAAATCTAGAGAAGACCTGAGTGTGAGAGATAGTCTGGAAGTTCCACTCTGCAGGCAAGCAGCAGGCACCACATTCTAGAAAGAAAATGGCAGGGCAGCTCCTCAAAACAGATCTCCTTTAGGGAGTCCCTTTCTAGGGACACATGAAGGCATATTTGCTTTATTTGGTTAGAGAAACATATTTAACTGAAATCCTCTAATAACCAAGGCAAACAGGAGTCCTTCATTTTTTTGTCTTAGGTGTTTGTTGCTGTTTTTTTTTTTCTTCTTTTGGGAGGCCTGCCACCCAGCTCCCAAATGAATCACACACAGAGGCTTATTCTTAATTATAAATGCCTGCCCTTAGCTTGGCTTGTTTCTTGTCAGCTTTTCTTAACCTAAATTAGTTCGTCTTCTTTTGCCTCTGGGCTTTTATCTTTTTCTACTTCTATATACCTTTCTTTGTTTCTTACTCCATTGCTAGTTGTGTAGCTGGGTGGCTGGCCCCGATGTCTTTCTCCTCCTCCATCTACTTCTTTCTTCCTCCCAGATTTCTCCTTCTATATATTTTCTCTGCCTGCCAGCCCTGCCTATCCTTTCTCCTGCCTTGCTATTGGCTGTTCAGTTCTTTATTAGACCATCAGGTGTTTTAGACAGGCACAGTAACACAGCTTCACAGAGTTAAACAAATGCAACATAAACAAAAGTAAAACACCTTAAAATAATATTCCCCAACAGATGTTCTAAGTATCCCAGATAAATGTATAGTGGTTATTTGGTGACCTAGAATGCTATGAAACCAGGAAATACAAAAGTGGGGCTCTGTCTGAAGGATCACTAGCCACTCAGGAGACAAATTGCATCCAAAATATTTTGCTCTATTTACAGAAGAGGGCCGACCTATCCACAGGCACCTTAGGCACAGTAACTGGATCCTCCATACTTTTAGGGATCCATTAAAAAAATGTTGAGGAGAGACAGGTAGGCCCAGCGGTGGCAGGTCGGCCCCGCAGCGGCCCACTGAGGCAGGTAGGCTCTGCGGCAGTCCACAGAGACAGTTAGGCTCCGCGGCGGCGGCAGCAGGCAGAGACAGGTAGGCCCGGCGGCGGCGGCAGGTCAGCCCCCTGGAGGCCCGCAGAGGCAGGTGGGCCCGATGCGGAGACAGGCAGGCGGGCAGACGAAACACAGTTGCAATAAAGACCAGAAACTGAGCTATTACCCACTGAAGAGTTAGTGAAAACAAGCTCTTAATCAAGAGCTTGGAACAGAGACGCCTTTAATCCCAACACACACACACCCCACCCCTCGGAAGAAGATATCTCCGCGGGACAGAACCAGAACGAATCTGAACACTCTATCTGAGGCCAACACAGGGCCTAGCTGCTGACCCTGGGAAACCCAACAACTTGGAGGTGTTGGTGAGACTACCCTGCTCAGCTGAAATCCATACAGGAGAGGAATCAGATCCCTAAAGTTTGAAGTCTGAGGAAACAAGATCAGCTGAGGAGTTGACGAATGAGCAAAATGTGACCTGAGAACACAGAAGAAGGCGCCGCACAGCCATCGAACCAGATCACCAAAATCATAATTACATACTTCACCGACTGAGATCAGCTGCTCCCAAAGAAACAGCCCAACAGTACCAATTTAACCAAGAACTCCTAGTGAACCAAGACCAAAATTAGAACAAGAGAGGCACTCTCAGACACAGACACCGCTTGCACTGAGCAGAGGAAGAGATGAGTAGACGCCAGTGCAAAAATACAGGCAATAACATAAAGACCTATATGGCAACAACAGAACCTAGTGATTCTACACCTGCAAAACCTGAACATACCAAGACAGAAGAAATCACTCTTAAAAATGACTTTAAGAAGATGATAGAGGCCTTTAAAGAAGAAATAAAAAATTCCCTCAAAGAGGAAATAAAAAATTCCCTTAAAGAGGAAATGAAAAACTCCATTAAAGAGGAAATAAAAAATTCCCTTAAAGAAATTGAAGAAAAAACGAACAAAAAATTGGAAGAAATCAAAGAAAGCCAAGAAAAAGCAATTAAACAGATGAAAGAAACATTCCAAGATCTGAAAAATGAATTTGAGACAATAAAGAAAACACAAGCTGAGGGAATGCTGGAAATAGAAATCCTGACTAAACGAACAGGAACTACAGAAACAAGCATAACCAACCGAATGCAAGAGATGGAGCAGAGAATCTCTGACACTGAAGATACAATAGAGAAAATAGATTCGTCAGTCAAAGAAAACACTAAAGACAAAAAAAGTCATAACACAAAACGTCCAAGAAATATGGGACACCATAAAAAGACCAAACCTAAGAATAATAGGGATAGAAGAAGGAGAAGAATACCAACTCAAAGGCACAGAAAATATACTCAACAAAATCATAGAAGGAAACTTTCCTAACCTAAAGAAAGAAATACCTATGAAGATACAAGAAGCTTACAGAACACCAAATAGGCTGGATCCAAAAAAAAAGTCCCCTTGCCACATAATAATCAAAACACTAAACACACAGAACAAAGAAAAAATATTAAGAGCCACAAAGGAAAAAGAACAAGTAACATATAAAGGCAAACCCATCAGAATAACACCAGACTTCTCAATAGAGACTATGAAAGCTAGAAGGTCCTGGACAAATGTTATGCAGACACTAAGAGATCATGGATGCCAACCCAGACTATTATACCCAGCAAAACTCTCAATCACCATAGGCGGAGTGAACAAAATGTTCCATGATAAAACCAGATTTAATCAATACCTGTCCACAAACCCAGCCCTACAGAAAGCACTAGAAGGAAAAATACAACCCAAAGAAGCTAAACACATCCATGAACACTCAGGCAATAGATAATCCCCCACCAACATACATCAAAGAAGGACAACACAACACAACCACAAAAAATAACAGGAATTAACAATCACTGGTCATTAATATCCATCAATATCAATGGACTCAACTCACCTATAAAAAGACACAGGCTAACAGAATGGATAAGAAAACAGGACCCATCCATCTGCTGCATATAAGAAACACACCTTAACGTCAAAGACAGACATTACCTCAGAGTAAAGGGCTGGGAAAAGGCTTTCCAGGCAAATGGACCTAAGAAACAAGCTGGTGTAGCTACCCTGATATCCAGCAAAATAGACTTCAAACTAAAATCAATCAAAAGAGATCAGGATGGACATTACATATTTATCACAGGAAAAATCCACCAAGATGAAGTCTCGATTTTAAACATTTATGCCCCGAATGCAAAAGCACCCACATTCATAAAAGAAACACTACTAAAGCTTAAAACGCACATCAAACCCCACACATTAGTAGTGGGAGATTTCAACACACCACTCTCACCATAAGACAGATCTACCAGACTGAAACTTAACAAAGAAATAAAGGACCTAACAGATGTTATGACTCAAATGGACTTAATAGATATCTACAGAACATTCCATCCTAACACAAAAGAATATACCTTCCTCTCAGCACCCCATGGAACCTTCTCAAAAATTGACCACATGCTTGGCCACAAAACAAATCTCAACAGATACAAAAAAAATTAGAATAACCTCCTGTATCTTATTGGACCACCATGCCTTAAAGTTAGACTTCAACAACAACAAAAATTATAGAAAGCCTACAAATTCATGGAAACTGAATAATGCCCACCTGAAACATCAATGGGTCAAGGAAGAAATAAAGAAAGAAATTAAAGATTACCTAGAATTCAATGAAAATGAAAGTACAACATACCCAAACTTATGGGACACTATGAAAGCAGTGCTAAGAAGAAAATCCATAGCTCTAAATGCACACATAAAGAAGATGGAACAATCCCATATCAATAAATTAACAGCACAACTGAAAGCTTTAGAACAAAAAGAAACAAACTCACCCAGGAGAAATAGACACCAGGAAATAATCAAATAGAGGGCTGAAATCAACGAAATAGAAAACAAGAGAACAATACAAAAAATCAATGAAACAAAGAGTTGGTTCTTTGAAAAAATCAACAAGATAGACAAACCCCTAGCCAAATTAACCAAAAGGCAAAGAGAAAGCACCCAAATTAACAAAATCAGAAATGAAAAGGGAGACACAACAACAGACAATGAGGAAATCCAGAGAATCATCAGATCATACTTCAAAAACCTGTACTCCACAAAAATGGAAAACCAGGAAGAAATGGACAATTTTCTGGATAAATACCACATACCAAAGTTAAATCAAGACCAGATAAACCATTTAAATAGACCAATAGCCCCCAAAGAAATAGAAATAGTCATCAAAAGTCTCCCAACCAAAAAAAGCCCAGGACCAGATGGTTTCAGTGCAGAATTTTACCAGACTTTCAAAGAAGAACTAATGCCAATACTCTTCAAATTGTTCCACACAATAGAAACAGAAGGAACACTAGCAAACTCTTTTTATGAGGCTACAATTACCTTGATACCCAAGCCACACAAAGATGCAACAAAGAAAGAGAACTACAGACCAATCTCCCTCATGAACATTGATGCAAAAATACTCAACAAAATAATGGCAAACCAAATCCAAGAATACATCAAAAAAATTATCCATCATGACCAAGTAGGATTCATCCCAGGGATGCAAGGATGGTTCAGCATACGAAAATCTGTCAATGTAATGCACCATATAAACAAACTGAAAGAAAAAAACCACATGATCATCTCACTAGATGCTGAAAAAGCCTTTGACAAAATCCAACACCCCTTCATGATAAAGGTCTTAGAAAGATCAGGAATACAAGGAACATTCCTAAACATAATAAAGGCAATTTACAGCAAGCCAACAGCAAACATCAAATTAAACAGAGAGAAACTCAAAGCAATACCACTAAATTCAGGAACAAGACAAGGCTGTCCACTCTCCCCATATTTATTCAATATAGTACTAGAAGTCTTAGCTAGAGCAATAAGACAACAAAAGGAGATCAAAGGGATACAAATTGGGAAAGAAGAAGTCAAACTTTCACTATTTGCAGATGATATGATAGTATACATAAGTGACCCCAAAAACTCTACCAGGGAACTCCTACAGCTGATAAACTCCTTCAGTAAAGTAGCAGGATACAAGATCAACTCAAAAAAATCAGTAGCCCTCCTATACACAAATGATAAAAGTGCTGAGAAAGAAGTCAGAGAAACATCACCCTTTACAATAGCCACAAATAATATAAAATACCTTGGGATAACACTAACTAAACAAGTGAAGGACCTTTTTGATAAGAACTTTAAATCTCTAAAGAAAGAAATTGAAGAAGATATCAGAAAATGGAAGGATCTCCCATGCTCATGGATAGGTAGGATTAACATTGTAAAAATGGCAATCTTACCAAAAGCAATCTACAGATTCAATGCAATCCCTATCAAAATCCCAACACAATTCTTCACAGACTTGGAAAGAAAAATACTCAACTTCATATGGAAAAATAAAAGACCCAGGATAGCTAAAAGAATGCTGTACGATAAAGCAACCTTTGGAGGCATCACCATCCCTGACCTCAAACTCTACTATAGAGCTATAGTAATAAAAACAGCTTGGTACTGGTATAAAAATCGACATACGGACCAATGGAATCGAATGAAGACCCTGACGTTAATCCATGCACATATGAACACCTGGTTTTTGACAAAGAAGCCAAAAATATACAATGGAAAAAAGAAAGTATCTTCAACAAATGGTGCTGGCATAACTGGATGTCAATATGTAAAAGATTACAAATAGATCCATATCTGTCACCATGCACAAAACTCAAGTCCAAGTGCATCAAAGACCTCAACATAAATCCAGCTACACTAAACTTAATAGAAAAGAAAGTAGGAGGTACTCTTGAACGCATTGGCCCAGGAGACCACTTCCTAAATAAAACACCAACAGCACAGACACTGAGCACAACAATTAATAAATGGGACCTCTCGAAATTGAGAAGCTTTTGCAAGGCGAAAGACACAGTCAATAAGACAAAAAGACAGCCTACAGCATGGGAAAAGATCTTCACCAACCCCACATCAGACAGAGGATTGATCTCCACAGTGTATAAAGAACTCAAGAAACTAGACATCAAAATACTGAACAATCCAATTAAAAAATGGGCTAAAGAGCTAAACAGAGAATTCACAAAACAAGAATTACAAATGGCTGAAAGACATTTAAAGAAATGCTCAACATCCTTAATCATCAGAGAAATGCAAATCAAAACGACTCTGAGATACCACCTTACACCTGTCAGAATGGCTACAATCAAAAACACCAATGACAGTCAATGTTGGAGAGGATGTGGAGCAAAGGGAACACTCCTCCACTGTTGGTGGGAATGCGAGCTTGTACAACCACTGTGGAAATCAGTATGGCGGTTTCTCAGAAAACTAGGAATTGAACTACCTCAAGACCCAGCAATACCACTCTTGGGCATATACCCAAAGAATGCTGATTCGTACCACAAAGATACATGCTCAGCTATGTTCATAGCAGCACTATTTGTAATAGCCAGAACCTGGAAACAACCTAGATGCCCGTCAACTGAAGAATGGATTAAGAAAATGTGGTACATATACACAATGGAGTACTACTCAGCAGAGAAAAACAATGAAAGCATGAAATTTGCAGGCAAATGGATGGAACTAGAAAATATCATCCTGAGTGAGGTAACCCAATCCCAGAAAGACAATCATGGTATGTACTCACTCATAAGTGGATTCTAGATATAAAATAAAGAACAATCAGACTATTTTAAATTATTTATCGGTGGATTCTACTGGAGTTTATTGGTGGATTCTGCTGGAATATCCGATGCAGACAAGCACTGGAGAGCTCCTGTGGCAAATCACCATCTGGAGTGATGGAAGGATCTTTCTACTAGCACGTGGAGGAGACCCGATCTAGTGTTGGTGTATAGTGGTATTTTATTTGTGCTGAAATGTGATTTTATTTGTATGTTAATAAATAAAGTTGCCTGGGGTCAGAGCTATTAGCAAGCCATAGCGAAAGCCAGGGCGGTGGTGGTGCACGCCTTTAATCCCAGCACTTGGTAAGCAGAACTAGGTAGATCTCTGTGTGTTCAAGTATACAGCCAGCATTGGAGACACACGCCTTTAATCTCAATACCAACCATAGAAGACCTGGAGGTCTGTACAGACCAGCAGTAACGAGGCAGTCACGTAGTTGGGTTTACAACCAATGAGAAGGAAGAACAAGAACTCTTTATAAGACAAACACACAGGAAGTAACTCCCTTTTTTCAGAGAGGTCTCTTGGCGGGAGAGGCTAGCTGGCGGAAGGCAGGTAAGACTCTTAGCTCTGACCTCTTGGGCTTTTATCTTTACTTTGGCTCTGTGTCTCTTATTTAATAAAACGGTTGGTTACATCTACATTGGTGTGGCCCTGGGGTTCTGTTTATGTCTTTCCTCAGGACAATGAGGTTCTTCTATGGATTCCTGAGCACTGAACGTGCCCTATGGCTGCTGCTGAAGCCCAACATGACAGAGACCTAATGGGTCTTCATGAAAAAATCTACCCTTCTGATGTCAATGGAGATTGAGAGCCCAACATCGCCAGCTTTGGCAAGCATTAATGTAAGCCTAGGAACTGTAACCATAAGATTGGATTCTCCAGAAGAGCTCCCAGCTAAAGTCGCGCTGGGATCAAGAAAAATGGGCCTTGGCGGTTCATGTTACTGGAGTTGTATCCATGCCAGTAGATGTCCACACAATCCAGAAGAGAGTTGGACATTGCTGCTACCGCTGTTGCCATTATAGCAATGGCGCCCACCACTGCTACTCTTTCTGGGATTACCATTTCATAATTGCTTACACAATTACACAGCTAGCACAATGGAGACCCTGGCAACAAAAGTAGCTACCACAGTTAGTTAATCTCTCATTCTATTGGGCATGATAAATTTAATTCAGTAGCTATATACATCTTGATTGGCTTTGAAAATTATAAATTTATAAACTCAAGTTCCAGTTGCTTTTGGGATACTATCATACAAGGACACCAACACACAGTATGGCTTGTTAAGGAAGGGAATGGCTCAGTTGCCTTTAGCCTACTGGCTATGGGTGAGATAGAACCTCTGTTGGTCTTTTCTGTATCGAACACACAGATTGCAAGCCCAGTGCCACTTTGAGATCTTTGGCAGCAGTTAACTCTGCAGCTCACACACGATTGAGCCTGTATGATAATGAGTATTCAGAGATGGGTAATGCCTGGGGGGCACTCACCAACCTAAGACAGAGCACCTGTGTGGCCTGGGCAGGCTTCTCCATGACGGGTAAGGTGACCTGGTGACATCCCACGCAACCCAAGTCAGAAGCTCATTTTTTAATAAAAGGGGGACCTGTAGGGCCCTGGCCCCCATTTTGGGTAACTGTTGCCTTGCTTGCGGACCTTGACCTTGATATTCTCCCTATGCTAATTCCCTGCCAGGTTCCACCCTCCTGAATGCTTAAGGGAAGTTCCTTGCCTGGTACCCTGAATAATGGGCATTAACAGATTAGAAGCAAGATTGTAAAACATCAGTAGCGAACTTCTGCCCTCTGGGTCCTCCCATTGTGCTGTAAGCCTGTATTTAAGACCTCCTCCCCCCTTAAATAAATGACATTCAGCATTTAAAATTAATATATATATTATATATATATATATAATTGAATACTGTGAATGTAATCTATGAATACCACAAATGTGATTAATACCATGAGTGTAATTAATGAATATCATGAGTGTAATTTAAAAAATAAATAAATAAAGTAAAAAAAAATGTTGAGAATTGAGAGCCCATTTCTCAAGGGAACAGAGAAATCTAACCCAGTGACCAGATTTTTAAGTTTTTTCCTTTTTACTTTATTTTTTATTTTATCTTATTTTTCTCTTTTTCATTTTTTTCTCTTAAATTTTGTTTTGTGGCATGAATCCTAAAGGGTCTTATTAATAAAACAAACCTGGAGCTGGTATTGGGGTGAATGCTAGAAGATCAGAGAAGCAGAACAAGCCACAGCTACCTCACCTCGCCAGTTCCTCAGCTGATCCTGTTTCCTCAGACTGGAAGCCTCTGTTTCCTCATCCGAATGGGTCTCAGCTGAACTGCAGCTCAAAAGCCTAAAAGCTTGTGCCGGGCGGTGGTGGCGCACGCCTTTAATCCCAGCACTCGGGAGGCAGAGGCAGGCGGATCTCTGTGAGTTCGAGGCCAGCCTGGTCTCCCAAGCGAGTTCCAGGAAAAGGCGCAAAGCTACACAGAGAAACCCTGTCTCGAAAAACCAAAAAAAAAAAAAAAAAAAAAAAAGCCTAAAAGCTTAACCAGCTAAAAGCTTCTAGTTTCTGGTCCTCACACCTTATATACCTTTCTGCTTTCTGCCATCACTCCCTGGGATTAAAGGCTCACTTTCTGGGATTAAAGGCGTGAGTCACCATGCTTGGCTGTATCCTTGAACACACAGAGATCCAGGTAGATCTCTGCCTCTGGAATGCTAGGATTAAAGGCGTGTGCTACCACTGCCTAACCTCTGTTTAATATTGTGGCTGTTCTGTTCTCTGACCCCAGATAAGTTTATTAGGGTGCACAATATTTGGGGGAACACAATACCACCTGTAGCATGAATCTTAAAAGTCTTATTAATAAAATCAAACCTGAGCCGGGTATTGGGGTGAACACTGGAAGGTCAGAGACACAGAATAAGCCACAGCTATCTCACCTCGCCGGATCCTCAGCTGGTCTTGTTTCCTCAGACTGGAGGCCTCTGAGTCTTCATCCAGAATGGGTCTCAGCTGAACTGCTGCTAGAAGCCTGAAAGCTTAACCAGGCCAAATGCTTAACCAGCTAAATGCTTCTCCAGGCCAAATGCCTCGAGTTTTTGGTCCTCACGCCTTACATACCTTTCTGCTTTCTACCACCACTCCCTGGGATTGAAGGCTTGCTTTCTGGGATTAAAGGCGTGAGTCACCATGCCTGGCCGTTTCCAATGTGGCCTTGAACTCACAGAGATCCAGAGGGATTTCTGTCTCTGGAATGCTAGGATTAAAGGCGTATGCTACCACTGCCTATCCTCATGTTTAATATTGTGGCTGTTCCGTCTCTGACCCCAGATAAGTTTATTAAGGTACACAATATTTTGGGGAACACAATACCACCACAACCACCATATTGTTTTATTTGGGGTGTGTGCAGGGGAAGAGAGTGGATGCAAAGGAACAGGGAAATGAATGGGATCAAGATATATTATGTAAAAGACACATAGAATAAGTAAAATTTTATAAAGAGTTACAGCCAGGCAGTGGTGGCACACGCCTTTAGTCCCAGTACTCGGGAGGCAGAGGCAGGCAGATCTCTGAGTTCAGCTGAACTGTTGCTCAAAAGCCTAAAAGCTTAACCAGCTCTAGTTCCTTGTCCTCATGCCTTATATACCTTTCTGCTTTCCGCCATCACTTCCTAGGATTAAAGGCTCACTTCCTGGGATTAAAGGCATGAGGCAACATGCCTGGCTATTTACTCACAGAGATCCAGATAGATCTCTGACTCTGGAATGCTAGGATTAAAGGTGTGAGTGCTACCATTTTCTGGTCTCTATGTCTGTCTAGTGGCTGTTCTGTTCTCTGACCCCAGACAAGTTTATTAGGGTGCATGATATATTGGGGAACACATTATCACCACAGAAGTTGGAGAACTGTAGACAGATAGGAGACAGGAAGTAGTAAAGCAGGGCTGAGAAAGGATCTCAGCCCTTTTTGGAGAAAGGAAAGGAAGAGGTAGGAAGTCACTGGTGGCTGCTCCCCTGTTCCTATGATCTTTCAGGTTCTTATCCTGATATTTGACTCCCAATTTTTTATTGATAAAGAATAATTAGTTAAGGCTTCACCTCATATACAGCTCGGGGCACGAATTCTCAAGATAGGCCCTTGTTCCTGGCCTTACAGTTGCTAGGAGCCACCAGAGCTGCACCTGCCAGAGCCACTGTGCTGCCAGCTGGCTTTTCCTTTCTTTCTCCAAGCCCTCTGAACAATTCTGGGATTTTTCTGTTGCAGCCTCTCTACAACAGTCTCCAGCTGCCACCCAAACTCCACAGGTGTAGCACGAATCTTAAAAGGTCTTATTAATAAAAACAAACCCAGAGCCAGGTATTGGGGTAAACGCTGAAAGATCATAGAAACAGAACAAGCCACAGCTAACCTTGCCTCGATAACTTCTCAGCTGATTCTGTTTCCTCAAACTGGAAGCCTCTGAGTCCTCATCCAAATGGATCTCAGCTGAACTGCTGCTGAAAGCCTAAAAGCTTAAAAAGACCTCTAGTTCCTGGTCCTCATGCTTTATATACCTTCCTGCTTCCTGCCATCACTTCCTGGGATTAAAGGCGTGTGTCTTTCCCAAGCAAGACATGAGATCTCAAGTCCTGAGATTAAAGGTGTGTGCCACCATGCCTGGCTTCTATGTCTATCTAGTGGCTGTTCTGTTCTCTGACCCCAGATAAGTTTATTAGGGTATACAATATATCAACCACACGCAGGCCACAAACTCTAGAGGCACCTGGGCTCCAAAAGCCAATGGACTTACCCACCCACGACCAGCTGGCTCTGCCTTCAGACAGCTCCTGACATACGTGTTTCTTTCGATTCCCTGTGACTGTTTTTCAGACAGCTGGCTCCTTTTCCCCGTGGGTTGTGGGCTTCCCCTGGACCTCCTGCTCAGGCTGCTGCCACACTATGTAGTCGCCTTGACACCCACTTGGGCTTCTATTGTTGGTGCAACCACCACACACTCTCAGCTGTAGCTGCCCTCAGCCAGGCTGTGCACCACCTGTGTTCTCTGGCCAACTGTGCTTGTGCTACTAAGGGACAGTCACCTTCACATTTCACAGTCATCATCAGCAAATTTGGTGAGACAACCGAGAATTCTTAAAGGGGGGAAATTAGTGAGAGAGAGAGAGAGAGAGAGAGAGAGAGAGAGAGAGAGAGAGAGAGAGAGAGAGAGAGAGAGAGAGAGAGTTTTTCCCATGTTAAAAATGGGAAACAATATTACAATGGAGGAATTTAGGTCTCTGTACGATTCCACAATGGATGGTTTGAAATTAGAACAATTAAATGAGGGGATAATTAACTTAGCTAGGATTTACATAATGTCAATTTAATCATTATCAGTTTGGTAATTCTTATTTTTTTCCCTAAAAAATTTGGTTGATATCAGTGCCAAATACGAGAAATTGACTGACAAGATACAAACCTTAGAAAAACTTGCTATTCATAAGATACAGGCCTTAGGAAAGGTTACTACTGATAATATGCAATCCCTACAACTAATTATGAAAGAAAGTAATGCAATTTTGACTGATAAGTTATAAGCCTGAGAAAAACTTATTAAACAGATAATAGTGATATTCAGACACTGAGTAATTTAAAGGAGAACCAACCTCACGATTACACTATGAAATTAGAGAGGAACAGCCCAAAGTTACAAAAAGCTCAACCTTAATTTACCTACTCTACATACAGGAACAACTGCCAAATGGCAGGTATCCCTAAGACTATGGAAGAGCTCACTGGATTCCTGTGGAAATGTTAGATTTGAGGAGGTTTAAGGAAGTGATAGTCTCATATGGTATGCATTTACCTTTTGTGAGGCAGATGTTAAATTCATGGGCAACTAGTAACAGAGTTATCCCACAAGACTGGGGAGACTCAGTTACAGCAGTATTGAAACCTGGTCTTCAATTACAGTGGACGACCTGGTGGAAAGATGAGGCTAGGTCCATTGAACAATGAAGTAGGGCTAGAGGTATTGAAACTTCCCAAGACAAACTTCTTGAAAAGGGCAATTATGCTGATACAAAGACAGTCTATATTCTTGGCTCTATGCCGTACAGAAGCTTTGAATGCTTAGGACAGAGTTGAAGTAGTCAGAAAGAGAACTGAGTCACTTACTAAAGTTATACAGGATCCAAAAGAAACCTTCACTGATTTTTTTACAAAGACTGACTTCAGCTGTAAATAAAATAACAGATCCACAAGTTAGACAAATATTAATTGAATCTTTGGCTTTTGAAAATGCTAATTCAGAATGCAAAATGGTGATTAGGCCTTTAAAGGCAAAATCAGCACCCAGGGCTGGAGAGATGGCTCAGCGGTTAAGAGCACTGGTTGCTCTTCCTGAGGTCCTGAGTTCAATTCCCAGCAACCACATGGTGGCTCACAACCTTCCTTAATGAGATCTATTACCCCCTTCTGGTTTGCAGGCATCTTGCAGACAGAACACTGTATACCTAATAAATAAATATTTAAAAAAAAATCAGCACCCATAGATGAATGGATTAGAAACCTAACTTATAAGACTAAAAAAATGCTTTTCATTTTCAACAGAATAAAATTTCATAAATCTTCCCAAATGTTTGTTTCTGATATTCTCTACAGACATATAAGGCAAATGGTCTTTTTATAGTCCCAGTTCAATTAAAAATTTAAGCAGGAGTTGAGACATGACTCTTTCCTACTCTAAACCCAAGCATGCTTGTTAAAGGAAAATCCAAATTCTCTGTCTCATGTCAGAAGAGCCACCTGATATGGGACAGAAGAAAAACCAAAATTAAAGGACTGTGTGTTCTATTGCCACTAATCTCATAATTCTTTGGCTTTATTTTGACTCTTTAAACTTTCCTTAAGGTATAAATATCTCAAAATTTATAAAATTAATACATTTTTTCAACTTTTTCTCATGATATTAATGGTCATATAGAGTACTAACTAATTCTAGAAAAAGACTTCATCTAGCTTCCTGTACATGATTTCGGGTTTGAATCTCTATCAGGTAACTAGGAATTAAGTTTTTGTACTCTGGATGTACATAACAAATTATGGTCCTTTAACACCTTTGAGATCTGCTACATATGACTTTTAAAATGTTTAAGTTATCTGCAGTGAACCATGACCATGCCTAGCCCAGACCTTTAAAGTCTCCAAAAGGAGGATGGGGCCCCACAACAATTCCACCTGGATTGGGGCAATGCCACTATGCTGACAAACATCACCCAAAGATCAGCTTTGGACTAAAAACTACTCAGGACAATTTCAAGATGGCTAGCTCAGATGATCCAGCCTCACAGACTACTCCAGCCAGGACTTGAGATAAGCCCTATACTTTCCCCTTACTCAGAGACTGACAACAAATGACACAGCTAGCTCTCCCAGGTCTTGACAGTTATCTCAATTTTTTTTTTCAGAATCCCCTAAAGATGCCATTGCCCCTAGACAACAGGAAGTAATTTTAAAAACATGATGCCCACATTCCCAAGAGGTAGGGTGGGTGGCTTTTGTTCATTCAGTAGGTTATGGATATTTGTCATTGTTTAGGGGGTTGGTTACAAGTTGTTATTGGTAATGGTCAGGAAAAAAAGCGGAACAAAAGCGATTAGATTCGGAATCTTGTTCCAAAAAGAAAAAAGGGGGTTACAGAAATGATAGTCTAAAAGGGTAGATTATTGAATCTATTTTTTTTTTTTTTTTTGGTTTTTCGAGACAGGGTTTCTCTATGTAGCTTTGCGCCTTTTCTGGAGCTCACTTGGTAGCCCAGGTTGGCCTCGAACTCACAGAGATCCGCCTGCCTCTGCCTCCCGAGTGCTGGGATTAAAGGCGTGCGCCACCAATGCCCGGCTTGAATCTATTTTTAAACCAAAAAAAGCAACTACTAGTCTTAAATATTTTACATTGGTATGGATTTTTGTATACTGATAACAAACTGAAGTTATTTTGTTATACTGTATATATGTTTCTACTCTTGTTTAAAATATTTTTGTATATTGATACAAATTTAAGGTTATTTCTGTTGGAACCTAGTGTTCATACGTTTCTACTCTTGTTCAAAGTGTTGTACCTATACAGCTCATTTAACAATGTAATGTAAATTTCTAGTCCTTGAAAGTTATTATCACAAACTATTTAGGATAACAAAGAAATGCAGGTTAATAGTCACCTACTACAATCAAACTTGTAGTCAAGTTAGGTATGTTTCAAGGTCATATAGAGATATATTTTAGAAAGACAGGTGGTATTCAAACACTTCAGAGACCTACAGAATATGGCATTTAAAATGTTTTAATAACATAAGATTTTTTTTTATGACAATGAGACACATCTGTTCCTGGCAGCACCAATCTACTTCAGAGAAGATGATGGGCACTGAAGAAACTCCACATAGAGTTTACTTTCTTTGTGGCAAAAGTCAGCCATTGGACAAGAAAATTCCCTTGCCTCGACTACTGACAGTATACCATCCAAATTGTATAAACAAGACACAAAAGAAAGTGACTGTTGAACTGCCAAGACAAGGTGGGACAGTCCTTCAAAATTCCTGCTTCAGAGAAAAGTCTGTCAGATATTCTAGGCCAATAGGCCGAAGATAGATGCCCCAACGTTACAGAAGAGCCTTAGGTGACTGTCCAGGCAGCCAACTGTTTTTGTCATTTCTTAGTTTTGGAAGTTGTTTGCTCTGTACTTCCTATTTACTCAGATAATATATCCTTCTCAGGTCTCTGATGGCGTTGAAGTCTAGATAGTTATATATAGTTTTCCTTGTTACCATATTTAGAAAAGAAACTCACAAAAGAAGTATAAAGTATATAAGGTTGAGAGCCATAAAAGGATAATTTTGGGTTGGTAATGCAAGTAAGGATATAAAGTGATTAGGTACAAAACTCTGGACTCACCAAGATAGGATAGATAATGGAGTATTTTCTCTGAATTTGGCAAATGCAAATGGGCTGGATGTTGTTAGTGTAATTCTTACCTGTATATATTTGTATATAGTTATTGTAAATATTGTATATAGTTTTACTGTGCTAGTTAAAACTTTTGCTTTTTATTTAGACAAAAAGGGGGAAGGGCTGTGTGATATTTTGATTGTGTTCTGACAAATAAATCTTGCATGAGAAATACCCTTGGAAGTTAAGTAGCCAGTCTTTAGCTCATAAAGCTAGAGGGGTCGTAAACCTGTGTGAAACCCCAGGTCTGTTCAGTTTGGTATCTGTATCCTTGGCTATTGCCCTGTTAAACCGGCACAGAGCCCCATGTCCAGAACATATGGAAACACTTCTGATGAATGGGACAACACTACTACATCCATACAGATCATATCAGCCTACAGGGATGGATACCCAGGTTCCATTCTGGGTCAAGTGGGTACTCAGGAAAGTTCTTTCCAGCAAAATCACCGAGACATAGGAAGCACATAAGACAGAGCTCATCAGATATGAAGAGTAGGCTCATGCCAAATGATTTCCAAAGATCATCTTTAGCTTCCCAGCAATTCACAGGGCTAGTTCTGTTTTCACCAAGAACATTCATTAGATGAGCAGCTTCTGCAAAGTCACACAACTTATAAAGTACTGGAGCTCAGACCTGAACTCTTAAAAGTCAAGTCCAGGGTTCATAAGCTGTGCCTCATATAACCTAGGACACAAGCATCTTTTTCCCCTGGCTAATCAGAGGCTTGTCATCCCCCTGCTGTTGCAGCTGGCAACAGAAGCCCCCACACCCAGCTCAGCATTCATGGTATGAGTCATTTACAAAGCTCTAGACCATCCAAGGTCTTCAAGTTAAAGGAATAAATGACTCAGTATAGCTGCCTGTCCAGGGCTCCAGATTTCTCTTTGTCAAGTATACAGATCTGTATACGCTAAATGTCTGTTTACTAAAGCAAAACAAAAAAGCCAGAGCAGGCAAACAAAATCTGTAGGAAACACATTGTTTCAGGCATCTCTGGGGCCCACATACAATAGAAGGGAAAAGGCCTTAGAGAAACTACCCTGGAGTTACCAAACCTACAGATCCTATTTTATCTCAGGCAGAGAGGATGAAAGCCTCCGGGAGACTGTGTAAGTGCCTGCTGGGGCTCCAAGCTTCAACTGACCAGTGCCCCAAAGGGTGTGGAGGATGTAGCTGTACATGTGTGGGTAGGGTGGGGTTTCCTGCAAATACTCCATCCCTCACCCTGGCGCCTCCCCAGGTCCTCGGTGCTATCTGACCTTAATGGTGTAGCTTACGGAAGTTTCTGTCTACCATTTAGGTGGGTCTTATTATTATTAACAAAGATAAGATTATGACTAATAATAACACTGGTAACATTTCAAGGGATTTTACCCTCTCCTTCAGCCGGGCTCTCCTGAGGTAGGGGAGAGTTCAAATTCCACAGTTATATTCCTCTGGAGGCCCAGCATGCCAGCTCACTCAAACATAGATATAATTTCCAGAGATTTCTTAAGAGCTAAAGGGGCTTTTTTTAAACTATGCCAATCACACTCTTGTTTGGGCTGCTAGAGGAGAGGAAAAAGGTCTATTGTTTCACCTAATCCACATTTAAACTCAAATTTGTCCCAATAAACTGCTGAAATCTCCTAGAGACCCAGACCAACCAATTTACATATCCAAATACCTGGCATTTGAAGATCTTCAGTAAAAGCAGGTTGTGAGTAGTGTGGAGCAAGCTACACCCAACAGTGAATAACCCAGCTTATTTGAGAATTAGGGAGTTAGGAGGAAGAGGCAAGCAAGCAAGTACAAAAGGGAATGCACAATGTGGAACTCAGAATTGGACAAGAAAGGAACAGGGGGCAAGGAAGAATAAAGAGGCTGGGATACTTAGCATGCCAGTGTAAACATCCCTGAAAGGGGGATATTTGTGTCAACCCATGCAAGTCAGTGAGCAATAAAATGAGAAGTCAGGTGGAAAGGAGGGTTTTGAGCACATTCAAAGAACTCAAAGGCTAATGGCAGGAACAGACAAAACAGAAAGTTGGCATCTGTCAGCTGGCAGTCAATACCCCAGGCTAGGACAAGAGATCTGGAGAACAGAATTGGCAGTTCCTGTCAGCCTGGCAGCTTCTCCAGAATTAAAGTATAATGCCATATGAACATGGCCAGGTCATGGAAGCCTCCAGAACATCAGCTCATTACAAGGCTGAACATGCATGTCACTACATCACCTGAGGAATCCTGACACACATGTTAAGGGCACAGGATGCTCTCAGGAAACCACTTTCCTGGGGACAACGGCTCTGGCCACCCACCTGCACCCATTCTTCTCTTTCACAGGATGCCACGCCACCATTGTTTGTTGTTCTGCAAGTTGCACTAATTGTGAGAGAAGAGGCCACATGCTTGACACCTCAACAATGGGAGTATGTGTCAGATCACCTAATTTCCTGCAAAACACAGATGGCAAAAATACCTGGAGGCACACAGGGATGCAGGACATGGGTAAAAGTGAGACTATTAGGAACAAAGCCTGAGAGAATGCCACCTCTCCACCACCAAGTGACATACCCACAGATCCAAAACCTTGCAAGGGCTCAGAGAGGCTAATCAATTAGGATCAGTAAGTACCAGTGAAGAAAGTTTAGCCTCTCCCTCAGGTCTGCAAAATCAAGTCAGCTGTGAGTGAAAATGAGGACTTGATTGCTCCTAGGTATGGTTGAGGGTTTTTATTGTAGATATGAGGGAAAGAACAGCCAGAGGCATCTGAAAGGGTCCAGACTGAATATGGCCAGAATAGACCAGGCCAGGAGGGGTCAGGGGAGGGAGAGAGGAAGAAAAAAAAGAAGGAAAACAAAAGAAGACCAAGAGAGCAAAGAGAACCAAGAGAGTGCATGGCCAAAATGGCTGGATTATACAGGAATCAGAAGCTGGGGGAAAGAAAGGGAAACTCAGAGGCTGCAGAAGTTAGGGTAGGGGCAGCAGTGAGAAGTGCTGAAAGGAGCCAGGACTCTGTAACAGGTACTTGCTACCTGAGAGAGCCTAGAAGCCAGTGTCTGCTTTGATGTTAATAGGCATCTCAGCCTTTTGTCCCTGGTTTCTTTGCGACCTAAAAGGGTGCAATTCTTCCTGAGGGGGCTTCTTGTGAAGCAGCAGCTTTGGGTTTTGGTTTAGTTTTTGTTTGGTTTTGTTGGTTTGTTTTGGGGACAGGATCTCTGGTAGCCCACATAGGCCTCTGATGGTTTGAATGAAAATGGCCCCTATAGGCTCATAGAGAGTGATGTTATTGGAGGTATGGCCTTGTTGGAGGAAGTGTGTCACTGAGGGTGGGCTTTGGGGTTTCAGAAGCCCAAGCCAGGCCCAGCATTGCTCTCCCTTACTGCTGCCTGCCAATCCAGATGTAGAACTTTCAGCTACTATCCAGTATCATGTCTGCCTGCATGCCTCCATGCTTCCCATCACGATCATGGACTAAACCTCTGAACCTATAAGTCAGACCTGATTAAATGTTTTCTTTTATAAGAGTTGGCATGGCTCCAGGGTCCTCCCATTGTGCTGTAAGCCTGTATTTAAGACCTCCTCCCCACTTCAATAAATGACATTCGGCATTTAAAATTAAAATATATATATATGCAAATGTAATCTACGAATACCACAAATGTGATTAATATCATGAGTGTAATTAATGAATATCATGAGTGTAATTTAAAAAATAAATAAGTAAAATTTAAAAAATAAACAAAAAAGAGTTGGCATGGTCATGGTATCTCTTCACAACCTAAGACAGTCTCCCAAATCACTTATGGCTGGAAAAAAACCTTGAACTCCTGATTCTCTTGCTTCTACCTCCCAGGTGCTGGGATAAAGGTGTGGACCACCATGCCCTAGCTGATATTTCCACAATAGATCAGAGAGACAAAGGAACAAGCTACCTCTTACCTCTAGGACTCCTCAGCCTGAAAAGCCTCAGCCAAAAAGCCTCTAGCCAAATGAGCTTCCTCAGCCGAAAAGGTTTAGTTCCTGTCTCCTCACACCTTATATACCTTTCTCTGTCCATCATATCACTACCTTTTTAGTGCTGGGATTAAAGGTGTGTGCTGGGAGATGGTCACATTGGGACAGGGAGATAAGTGGGATAGGAATGTATGATGTGAAATCCACAAAGAATCAATAAAAGTAAAAAAAAATAAATAAATAAATTTAAAAAAAAAAAAAGGTGTGTGCCACCACTGTCTAGCTCTGTTTCTCTCCTAGACTTAGTCAATCTCATATAGTCCAGAGTGGCTTTGAACTCACAGAGATCTGTGGTGGTACTGTGTTCCCCAAAATATTGTGCATGCTAATAAACTTATCTGGGGTCAGAGACAGAACAACCACAATATTAAACATAAAGAATAGGCAGTGGTAGCACACGCCTTTAATCCTAGCATTCCAGAGGCAGAAATCCATCTGTTCCAGGATATAGCCAAGCATGGTGACTCACGCCTTTAATCCCAGAAAGCCAGCCTTTAATCCCAGGGAGTGATGGCAAAAACAGAAAGATATATAAGGTGTGGAGACCAGAAACTAGAAGCATTTGGCTGGTTAAGCATTCAGGCTTTTGAGCAGCAATTCAGCTGAGACCCATTCTGGATGAGGACTCAGAGGCCTCCAGTCTGAGGAGACAAGACCAGCTGAGGATCCGGCGAGGTGAGGTAGCTGTGGCTTGTTCTGTTTCTCTGATCTACCAGCATTGACTCCAATAACTGGCCTTGGGTTTGATTTTATTAATAAGAACTTTTAAGATTCATGCTACAGAGATCCAAAGGATCTCTGCCTCCTTAGTGCTAGAATTAAAGGTGTGTGCCACCACTGCCTGGCCTCTATGTTTAATCTAGTGGTTTGTTCTGTTCTCTGATCTTCAGGCAAATTGTATTAGGTTACACAATATATAACCACAACAATCAAACTTATAATCATGTTAGGTATGTTTTCAAGGTCATATAGAGATATATTTTAGATAGACAGGTGGTATTCAAACACTTCAGAGACCTACAGAATATGGCATTTAAAATGTTTTAATAACATGAGGCTTTTCATGACAATGAGACACGTCTGTTACTGGTAGCACCAATCTATTTCAGGGACGATGATGGGCATCAAAGAACCTCCATACGGAGTTTGCTTTCTTTGTGGCAAAAGTTAGCCATTGGGCAAGAAAATTCCCTTGCCTTGACTGC
>CABHPP010001662.1:64653-80822 GCA_902168425.1 Peromyscus attwateri | reverse complement strand
CAACCTGGTGTGATCCCTCAAATCTCTCAACCTGGTGTGATCCCTCAAATCTCTCAGTTTGTTTCTGACTTACATACCTTTGAACATTGTGCTGGAAATACTTCTCCATTTTTTGTGTTGAATGAAGTCCCACATCCTTTCAAAGTCTGTCTGAGCACTACCACTTCCTTAAGTCTTTCCGGTGTGTTGAACCTTCTTGTTTCATTGCAGACATTATTCTGAATTAGGAATAGATGTTAGTCATTTCTGTAGATTTCTAACCTCTTTAGATTGAAAAATCATTTGGTGGAATTTATACAAATTGCTAAATTATGTCAAATTCAATATGGTAGATTTTTCTAAAAGCCTTAATTGCAGAGGAAGTACCTGGGGACTTAACTCTAAGTTATGTCTCCTAGACGGTGACACATTTAGAATTGATTGGAAATAAAACATGTAGACGAAGGCTTAGGCTATTATACCTCTGACTATATCAACCCTCATATTGGGTATGGTTTGTTTAAAAGTAATTTTTATGATTGGTAGCTTACAAAATACCTATTATTTTAGCATTTGACATGTAATTAATAAGTAATATATTAATTGATTAATGGCTTTTATTTTGTGTATATGATGTGTGTGTGTGTGTGTGTGTGTGTGTGTGTGTGTTGGGTGGATCAGAGGACAACCTTGGTAGTCAGTTCTTATCTTCCACCTTTTTTGAGACAGGATCTTTTTGCTGTTGTTGTTGGTCACTGATATATATGGCCAGACTAGCTGTCCTGTGAGCTTCCAGGGTGTCTTCTGTCTGCCTCTCCCATCTGGAATTACAGACAAACCTTCCATACCCAAATGTACTTGAGTTCTGGGTGTTTGAACTCTGGTCCTCAGGCTTGCCCAACATATGCCTTACCCACTGAGCAAATCTCTCTAGCATTGATTAATGACTTTTCTTTGAATTTTTCCATGAAACAATCTTTGAATACAGTTGCTTGGTGTATTAGCACATCCCATTTACAGTTAAAAAAAAAAAAACAACCCTATTCCTTTGTTTCAGTTTTCAAGCAGTTACTTTCTGATTTCTTTCCTTGGGTCTTTAAAGTTGAGCTTTTCTCTGCTTGAGGGGGTTGAAGTACGTCTTCATTCTCTGCCTGTGGATACTCATCAGCATCATGGTTGCACAGCTGGGGGAAATTGTTAAAACATCATCTGGTCCCTTTCCCTTAAATAACAGAGCAAGCAGAGGAATAGGGGTGTGTTTTGTGAAATCAATGCAGCTGGTTGGTGGCAGAGCCAAACCCAGCTGGTCTCTGACTTACTCCCAGCCCAGTGCCCTTTCCACTGGCTGATCCTTCCTGGACCTCTTCCCCACTCCAAACTTACTTCAGAGAAATCTCTTGTCTCCAGTTCAGCATCTGTCTTTCCTGTTTTGTCTATGCTCCTGGGTATTAGGAGGAGATTGCTTTTCCCTGTTAAATATTCTATAGTCTAGTCTAGATTCCATCATTTGTAGAGCCTTCCTGAAAGTTGAAATGCTACTTTATTTTAAAATTCCTGTGACTGGATAGGGTTTGCTTTCTTTTATTTGGTCTTGTGGGTTTTCAATCTTCATTCTATGTTTATTTAGAACACTTAATATTTACTTGTAGGATTGAAATATGTAATTGTTAGCGCTCTTCCTGCCTTATTCTATGTAATAAATAAAAAACAATCCTGAATGTTGGTTAGCACATTTCACTTCCTTATAAGGTATCATAGATTACTGCGGCTGAATGTAAATACTCTTTACTTAAAAGCATGCTTCCTGCATAAAATTCTTGACCATTGTGGTCAGACGGCTCTTGATGTAAGTCAGCTTTGATCTGACTGCCCCTCTCTGTTAAGCCTGTGCTTGAAGACATCCAAAGACAGAGATTTCAGTATTTCCCATGAAGTTTCAGCTGCCTCTGGACTCATTAACTTGTAGAATCATCTTTCATCCAGTTCAATCAATCTCCCTCAGTTGTATAATTCCAGCCTCAGAATCATGAAAAACAAGTCAAGTTCTGCTTTTAGCCAGCTGGTCATACACTTGAGACAGCTTTCATTTCCCCCATGCCTATTCTTCCTCAGGCTAAACATGCACATTTCCTTCAAACCATGCTCTAAGAACTTGGTTTTACATTCCCTCTCCATTCCGATTCTTTCCTCTGACTGTGCCCATTAAATACCCGGACATAGTTGTAGTCCCCCAGGCATATTCTGTCCCAAGAGGCAAAACGGTCCACTTATTCCATATCCATGCATTCTTAGCTGTCCTGCTAGGCATCTTATCGTTAATTCACAATAAGTTTTTTTTTATAAGTTGTATTATGTCCTGCCTAAAAACAATGTTGAAATCCTAACCCCCAGTACCTCAGAACATGAACTTATTCAGATAAAGTTTCTTTGTAAAGGTAACCAGGCCCTAATCCAATATGTCTGCTGTCCTTATGAAAAAAGGAAATTAAGATGCACAGATAGACATGTGCTCAGAGAAGACCACATGGCTGGAATGGTTCATCTGGCAGCCAAGGAATGCTACCAAATGTTAGCAAATAGTGGAATCGAGGAGCAACACGGAAGAGTCACAGCAGAGGAAGCCTAGCCTTGTGTCTAATACCTTGATTTTAGACATTTACCAGAACTATGAGATGGTACATTTCTGTTGGGATCTGAGCCCTAAGAAACCAACCCATCCCCCCTTTTTTCAACCAAATCCAGTTTTGTGTGACTTACTCTGTAATTTTTTATTTTCCTGTTCTCACAATAATGCTATGGTTCTCCCAGCTCACATGATTTTTTTTTTAAATTTCTCCTGAATATTGTTTTGGTTTCACTTGGTTCATTTTTGAAGCCAGTTGCAGTCTTTCATTCCCTGTTTCTACCACGTAGGTACTTGCTGTCAATCATCGTCCACACTGTTTGTTGAGAAGTCTGACAGGTTACATATAAGGCGTGGTGGGATGAGGTGGACACCCTGGGAACTACCTTTAGATTGACACTGGCTTTTTCTTTTATCACAGATGTTCAGCCAATTTATACCTAAATAACCCCAGAATCCAATTAATTATTCTTCCATCAATATAGAACAAAGCACTGTAAATTTGTTTGACATCTTTCTGAACCCATCATATGCTGTAGTCATAGTATTATTTCTTGCTAACTTATTAATAGAAACTTCAAACTTATTTTAGTTAACAATGATTTGTTTCTTATTATGAGCACTCTCTTTTCACAGACTACCAATCAAATTTTTAATAAATCAGTTGATTATCTGGCTAAAAACACATCACATTTCAGATTTATAACTCAAAGAATCTGTCCTTGGTCTTTGGAAATGTGAACCACGGTGGCCTATCTTCTGTGTTCTCTGGCTTCTTTCAAAGAACTCTTTCTTCACCTCCAAAATATTCATATTTCTTCTGTCCAGATTGCGAGACTTAAATTTTTTTAGAGCCGCTCTTCCAATCCCTGTGTCTTATCATTATTTTTTTCTGACCTTTCCAAGCTGACGATTGTTCTCGACAGAGAAGACGAAAGCACAAGTGAAGGATGATCCTGTGCACATGTAAACATCTGATAGTAATTTCATCCTAACATTTTGACATTGCAGACTGATAAAAACCTTTCTGAATAGAGTCCACTCGGGGACTGGGTGGCTGCTATCACCACACATGCTTTCTGCTTAACCTTTTACTTGACACAAAGGCCAGTAACTGAATATTTATTTAAAATATTCCTTGCCAAGAGATAAATGTTGGTGATCATTTGATAAAATTCCAGAATGTTCTAGAAGAGCCCACGACACTTGGATTAGATAGCTCTAGATGATGGCAGAATGTAAGTCAATACCTACGTATAAGCTGTGCATGATGTCATATATATCCAAACGAGAAAATGAATTCCATGTATAGTATATTAAAACACCAGGGATTTGGTGGTTTAAGAGAACTGCGTAGAATTTGTTTTGACTGAGGAAATCAAGTTCAAAAAGAGAGTCCTTGGTAATATTGAGGCACCTGTAAAAGGTGCTAGACCAAGGGATAAATTGCACTTGCTGTAGTTTGGAAATTTTTGGCCAGGCTAGTGTGTTACCTGTAAAAATATAGCTCTAGGTGGATTAAGAGCTACGCTAGAGCCCTGCATGGGATGGCATCTTGCCTGACAATGGAGCAGCAGCTGAGTAGATAAGGAACTACAACACTTGGTGTTGGTGCAAGGGAACTGAGAACACAGCGTGTTTCAGTTCAGTTTTAAATATTTATTAGGAAGCTGCTTCGTGACAAATGATGTGCCAACTGTTAGCAATCTAGGTAGGCAATACACAACCAGGCACTGGTTTGGATGTAGGCTCAGAGACCTTTTCCAGCAATCTCAAAAGGATAAGGCAGGAACAAAGGTCTTTCAGTGTAGCTAGGGATCCCATGGAATTTCAGAATAGAAGCTTTTGAAGTGGTCACCATGAGAGACTTCAGGAGCTGGGCTGAATTATGAGAATGTGATGTGGATTATATCCCATGATAAGGCATGGGGGCAGGGCAGTTTATCAGATAACCTCTCTGTTGGACGTGAAGGGAGGCAGTAGGCACTCAGGGGTCAGCATTTTGTTAATCTTATACTGAATTAGATTGTTAGAGAGTTGGATAAGCATGCACAATTCAAAACTGGTCCGATTACCTGGAACTGTGGTCCACAAGGAGTGTCGAGAAGATAAGCAGGATCAAGTTTCTGTACTCCTTAATCTGGGAGCTGGGGGAAGACTGAGCCTGACGATAGTTTTCATAAGTTACCATTCATTAGTTTTGCAGTTTTTCTCATGTCTATCAGCACTGAATTGTGCTGGAACATTGTAGAAAGTTATCCACCAGAGTTACACATTGCACAAATATTGCCAGAGATACCCTAGGTCTAGAGACTTGTTCAAGATAAATAACATTTGGCCTTTGGAAAATTCTGGAAGATAGAAATCTTGAGAAAAGTGACCCCAAAATGTGTCCATCTTGTCTCCGATCCCATGGTCATTTTCATCTCTAGACCCTTTTTCTAATTATGAAGGTCACCTGGCTGAGACCAGGTTTTAAACATTAATATAACTTCTTTTAAAATTTTATTTTATTGTCACAAACTTGGCTAAAAGTATATTTCAAAAAATAGTATTTACCCTCTGAACTGTTCCTTTGTGTAGAGGCCTGTCATTTGAATAACTAGAATCATTTTCCTCTGAAGGATTACTTGATATCAACAATAAGTAAATTTATATTCTACCTAGAATTGAGCTTTCTAGTTCCCATATTGTATTTCTTGAGGATCTAGAAGAATTTTGTTTTTACACATAACCTGAGTAGTGAGAGGGAATTGTGCCATTGCCTTATCAGTCTCACCAAGACACCTTTTGGGTAATCTAATGTTCTTGTCAGAAATGGACTCCATATTTTCATGAGGATAAAACCACTTTACTGGCCACTTTTTATGATTTTGCTTAAGTTAATATACAATCAACATGCCTTTACCATCTTCTTATAAAGCAAGTGAGAGATTTGAAGCCAATTCAGAGCACATTATTCTCTGCTGTAAATGTGTGGTGAGTGTTTATCCTTTCACAAAGTTCAACACTTTTAAGGAAACTTAATGAGGACATAATCACTTGTTCAAAATAAAATCCCTGGGAGAGTCTCCCCCCCCCCCCCCCCCTCACCCCCGCGTCTTGCTCCTTTCCTCTCTCTTGTAGATTCATCAGCAGCTATTTATTGAGGTTGAAGTACACAGTTAGGTTCAATGCTGCATCCCGATGTCATAGGACTTCCACTTAAGAGGGACTGTAAGCCTTATCAAAATAAACATGAAAATTAATTTATGAGAAATACTGTTTGCTCATCATCAATGAGGCTCTCTCACTGGTTTCTCTCTGTAACCCTCTGCTTGAATGTGTGTGACGAACTCCTGAGCTGACGGTCGCCAATGAAATGGAACAAGCCTCCTTTAATTCACAGGCTGTTCTGCCATCACCTGGGACCTGCAGGGCTAACAGCTCTGTACTGTGTCTCTTAAGCGCATTGCCCAGGCAGCCTTCACAACCTGTTGTACTCCTCTTAACCTCAAAACCTTAACCCAGCAGCCTCTCTTCTCTTTCTTCAGTGGTCAAGATCAACACAATTCTCCAGCTCAGAATTTCTCTGGATGTAGCTTGAGATTTATGCTTTAAAGATGACCTATTGATTCTTACATAATATTGGGCTCCTTTTTTCCTCCTCTAATGAGAAATATGGCTTTTCCTTTGTGAGGACTTATTCTTCACTATGTCCTCTGATCTCTACAATGTCCTCTGATTTTCTCTGGAAGTTTGTTCCATAATCCGTGCCCCTATCTTTATCATTCTTCAATTGTCCTTTCCTTTCAACCCATAAGGGGATCAGATCTCCCTTACACAGAATAAAATGAGGCCAAAGGAGGAACAGCAAGATCAACCATTATTCATACAAACCACCCCCCTCTGATAACTTATAGGAAATGAGTTATTTCTTGGTTTCCTATCCGACAATTTCAATTTGCTTTGATTGCGTCTGTTTCTTTACTGTTCACTTTTTACTTCCTTACCTATCTCATAACTACAAATATTTTTTTTTCTGGAAAGAGATATGAAATGACTTACCAATTCATTACTTCATTTTCTAGTACAATAAACAATTAAGTAGTAACTTTCACGTGACAGGGTAGGATTTGAGTAAGATCTCTCTCCATCATACCTTTGGGGGAATGTTCACACTGTAGTATAAGTATTAGAGAAAATGTATTGTACACAAGACGCGATGATCTCCAAGTTCCTGTAGCCTTTTATGAGTTTCCACAGTCAACTGGTTTGTGTATTTTTTATCTAGAAACGCTAACCTACCATGGCATTGCAATCTAATTTTGTTCTTACCCTGGTAGTGCTTGTTCTCAGCACCTTTGAATGGATTGCAAAAGTTTTTGCTCCTTAAACACTGCCTGCAATTTTGCAGTGGTTCATTTTTAAATTTAAAATAAAAAAAAAAATTGTGACGGGGGCGGGTCGCCACACGCCTTTAATCTCAGCATCTCAGCACTCGGGAGGCAGCGCCCAGAGGATCTCTGTGAGTTTGAGGCCAGCCTGGTCTACAAAGCCAGTTTCAGGACAGGCACCAAAACTACACAGAGAAACCCTGTCTCAAGAAGAAAAAAAAACTGTGTGCTTGTGTGTGCATGTGCATGCATGCTCACCTGTGTGTGTGTGTGTTCCCATTTGTGAGTAGGTACCTGCATATGCACACGTGTGGAAGCCAGAGGACACTCTTGGATGTAGGCCCTTCTCGGCTACCTTATTTGATACAAGGTATCTTGTTGTTCAGCACTGTTTATGCCAGGCTACCTGTTGGGGGTTCCCCTGTCTCCACCTCCCATCTCACAGTAGGAATGCTTGGATTACAGCCATCAGCTATCATGTCCAGCTGTAGATGTGTTCTAGCAGTTTAAACACAAGTCCTCACACTCACGTGGAAAGCACTTCATACATCAAGCCTTTTCTTTGTTGTCCTTACACTCCCAGCTCTGGCTGTTAACTCCAACAGAAAGACAAAAACTGGGGAGATCTGCAACCTTGTATTCCTGCTGAACAGATTCAGGGAGATAGAGACAGCAACAAATCAAGGCGAGAGTTCAGGCAGGAGGGCAAGCCACAGTCTACAGAGAGAAAGAAAAGGCCTAGTCAATACTGAGGACGGAGGGAGAGAGACTATATATACATGCAGGGTCTGGAGACTTGTTAGCTTCTCTGTCTCTTCAGCCTCCTGTTTCTCTTGTCTCTATGTTCCATTCTGTAAACTAGCTCCAGATTTACCTTGATGGCGAATAGCTATAATGATGCCACTCTCTAAAATACCATCTGTCACTCAGAGCTTTTGAGATCTTGACTAGTTGTGCTTTGACTCATGAAATGCATCTTGCTTATTGGGCATAAGTGTTCTAAAATCTGTTTTTGAACTTATATTAAGCATGTAATACAGTGAATGAGAAGCTTCTCTGGCAAACATTTAAAATGAAAATTCTATGTTCTATCTTTTAAACCAAATGTGAATTTGCCATTAAAAAGAAAAAAAGCATACTTTTAGAAGGTCCAATACAAAAGCACTTTTAAAAACCTTCCATTTTCATAAATTTAGATAAATTCAAGGTTGTTTCTGCTGCTGAGCCCATGCATTTCCTGTTTGTGGTCGATTGGAGCATTTCATTCACTTTCTGCCTTCTTTCTCTAGTCTTGTGATCTCTAAAAGCTGCTCTTGGTGGTGAGGGCTTAGTTGGATCAAAGTTGTTTAGATAGAGAGTGAAGCTGAGGGTCGTGTGAACAGATGGTATCCAGAAACTTGGAGGAGTGATACAGCACTAATGGGAATCTCTCCAAATACAGTTGATCCTGATGAGGAAGGAGGAGGAGATGGACAGTAACTGAAAAACAAAGCTTTTCTGATTCAAGAAATGCATGGTGGACTAGCAATGCTACGTTGCACCCAGGCAAACAGAATGTTCACTTTTGGAAATTAATTTGATCAACTATCTAAAATAATGTTCATCTTGTTCATTCCAGTGGCAAGTCCTAGTGAGACCACTATTGGTTACTGCAAGGTTGGCACTATCATTCATGTAGAATGTATTTCTAAACTCAATTTTTTTTATGTTTCCCTTTGATTATGGCAATCACTTTATATGCTTACCACAAATTCATTTTACCTTCAGTTTTCATTACCTTTGACCATGTAATTTCATTGTATAACTTACTTATCCAGAGTAATATTAGCTTGACTTAGTGGTTAATGCCATCAAACCAGGTAGGATAATCTAAAAATCATAAACTCTAGACTCAGTTTCCTGAATTTAAGTGCAGTTTTAACTATTTTAATGAACAGGTAAACTCTGCGAACTCCACTCTTACAGCAGTGGAAGATCATTGAGAATACTCTCATCTAATACGCCATTTGAAACATAGGAAGAGAGAACCTTGGGTAAACATGTTTGACACATGTGAAACACTGAATAAATATTAAGCTGGGTAGATATTTAATACTAATAAGGAATGATGATAATGGGGGCATGAATGGAGTCTTACAGTGCAAGAAGAGAATTATTTTGTCTAGAAAAGAAGAAGATGCCACAGTGTGGTGGTTTGAAAGAAAATGGCCCCCAAAGGGAGTGGCACTATTAGGAGGTATGGGCTTGTTGGAGGAAGTGTGTCACTGTGGGGGTGGGCTTTGAGGTCTCTTTTCTCGAGCTTCAGTCAGTGTGACAGTCAGTCAACTTCCTGTGGCTTCTGAGTCAAGATGTAGGGTTTTCAGCTCCAGCATCACATCTGTCTGCATTCCACCATGCTCCCCACCATGGTGATAATGAACTGAACTGAAACTGTAAGTGAGCTCCCTTGCCCCTAATTAAATGTTTCTTTATAAGAGTTGCCATGGTCATAGTGGCTCTTCACAGCAATAAAAAACCCTAACTAAGACATACAGATAATGAAGAAAGAGAAGGATTAAACCTGATAATTTTCAATAACACACACACACACACACACACACACACACACACACATACACACACACATAACCAAGTAGACAATTCAAACTGTGCGAAGGACTAAAATAGATATAGTTTAAAAGAATATATAAAGAGTAATCAATAACCACATAAAAGATACTCAGCACCATTAATCATTAGGGAACTACAAATCAAAAACACAATGAGATTTTGTACCATGGTGTTGCACAACACCATCTTCTGATCAGAACAATCGTCATCTTTATGAGACCAGCTGTGTTTGCTTGCCCAAGATCCTTGCAGTGAGGCTTGTTGATTGTTGAAGTTCCTTCATAGAAAAAGGGGGGTGGACAGGGTTGTTGGGCCCTTAACTCCAAGTCTGTTGCATGCAATTCTGTCCTAAGTGCCTGTGCCCTCTATGGAGGGACTAAAGTGTATAGATTGGAAAGGACTGAAGGAAGGGTGCTCCCTTTACACATTGGGGCTGGGTGCAGACCTTTCAGTGTGGCTGCTTTAAGATCACAGGTATTCAGGCCAGAAATCTCTCACCTTTACTTGTAAGTAAGTCTAATAAACTCATTGGCTCACAATGGTGAATTCCGCAGAGTCAGACTTTGGTTTTCCATAAATAGAGGAGGGATGGGGAATGATGCTTTGTTTCCACCCCACCTCCCCATGAGAAGATTCTCAGAAAAATGTATGTTCAGTGAAATGAGTCTGGCATAAAAGGGCAAATATGGTAGGACTTGACTCATATAAGTTACTTAGAGTGGTCAGACACAGAGGGGAAGTACTAGGGGGTGAAAGGAGACGAGATCAGGGAATTGTTAAAAGGTGGCTATGGAATTTCTACTTGTGACAATGAGAACGTTCTGGAAATGGATGGTCATCACGGTTATGCAACACTATAAAAGTGCTAAATGCCCCAGGCTGTATCCTTAAAATGATTAAGACAAATTGTGAGCATGTTTCTATTTTCCCAATCAGTGAAGTACTTGAAAATATTAAAAGAATATTGTATATTATGATAGGTCAACTCTCCTTAACTTCAGCATAGAAGGGTTGGAATTATGAGTTTTTGGTTTGCTACTGGGAAAATGGTAAGCATAATTGGCCACTTCTGAAACTACATGAAGGATGACCAAAGAGGCTTAGTTCTGGAGAAGAGAGACTGGGAGAAAGCTGCAGGGATAGATAGAGCAGAATCAATGACTTCTGCCAATTGTACAGAATGATTTGAGGATGTCCTTGGACCACAGAGAAGCCAAGGAAAAAAACCAATGAGGAAATCTGTTCTAGAGCAGAAAGAGGAAGGTGATACATCAAGGTCCTGAAGAAGTAGATAGGAAGACGATAGAATGGAGGACAAGCAGAAATGCAAGTGACTCAGTTGACCCTATAGAAAACTGAGTATCGAATGAAGCAGGAGCTGAGGCCACGTGCAGCCCAGGAGAAGGCTGGAGGTTGGAAGGACTGTTGAAGAGACCTTCGGAAGTTGGGTTGAACAGGCGGAAATGGAAGGGATGCTTTGTTGCTGAGGACAGGGGAAATGAGAAGCAAAACTTTATGAAGTGATTGTAACTTTCCCCCACTTGTGTTCAACAGCCTGGAGAAGTAATGGAGAAGGCAGATTATTGGTTTCACTTTGTTTACGTTTTCAGGTTGGGGCACTAGGTCACACACAATGAGGAAACTAATCAGCGTTGGTAAATCAATCGATAGAATTAAGTCCTGTCTGGTTAGAGAAGGAAATCAGCCTCGGGGAATGGAGACTGAACCTTGGTACCTCCCACTGACTAGCTTGTAGAATTCTCTCTCTACTCCAGAAACTGATGTGCAAGATCAGAAGCCTCAGAAACCAGCAAGATTGCTGTGGAGGCTGACACTACCACTCGCCAGCTACATTGTACAAAACCTGTCATTTCCTGCCATTGGGCCTCAGTCTCCTGCTACTGGGGTCAGAGAATGCACGAGGGTTTGCTGATTTCATTTTGTAAACATATATACATATATAATGTAAATATATTCATAATATACTTATTAATACTTATTTACACTGATTACATATTTACATGTGTGTAAATATATATGCATATATATTTAAAAATTTAATTAAAATATATCATTTCCTCCCATCAATCCCTTCCATGACCCCCCTCCCAAATTCATGGCCTCTTTTTTCTTTATTATTATATTACTGTTACACACACACACACACACACACACACACACACACACACACACACACTCTCAAATACATAAATATTTACAATCTGCTGAGTCCATTTAGTGTTGCTTGAATGGATATGTTGCTTGAATGGATTTCAGGGCTGACCACTTGACACTGACTAACTTATCAGGGTACTCATCCCTTGAAAGACTAATTCCTTCTCTCAGAAGCCATCTGTTTCCTGTAGTTATTTGTCAAGGGGTGCCCCCCCCTCAGTGAGATTTACCTCTTTTAAATGTTAGCATGGATATTTGTGTGATTGTTCAGGTCTTGTTTAGGCAGCCATTGTGTTGAGGTATTTTTCCTTCATTTGTATTTTATGTGTATGGGTGTCTTGCCTGCATGTATATCTGTATACCTCATGTGTGCACTGCCTCATGTAAGAGGACATCAGATCCTCTGGAACTGGAATTATAGTGGTTTGTGAGCCACCAAGTGGGTGTTGTGAATCAAACCCGGGTCCTTTTGTTATTGCTTTTAATTATTGAGCTATTTTTTCAGTCCCCATTTATTTAAATTTTTAAGATTTAATTTTGAATTATGTGTCTTGGTGTGGGTTTCTGAACATTTGTGCAATGCTTTACAGAGACCAGAAAGGGGAGTTTGGTCCCCTGGGACTGGAGTTACAAGTGGTTAGAAGCCACCTGTGTGGATGCGTGGAACCGAACTCAGATCCTCTATGAGAGCTGTATGGGTTCTTAACTGGTGAGCGATCTCTCCGGCCAAGACTTCTTTCATTTTTAACATTCTGGGACCTTCGTTTAGATGATTTACACAATAAGTAATTATCACAGGCCTGTGGTGTGGGAGATTTTTTCGAGTGGACCTCTTAATTTCTAGAATGGAAGTTTCTTTTTCAAAGAGCTGGGCCTCTTACGCAGTGTCAGGGGAAACCCAACCCATCCATCAATGAATGAAAACAACTTCAGAGTTTGAGTATTCAAGAGAATTTCTCCTCTTCTGCTCATGAGCAAGACCTTCCTGTGCAATGGGTCACAGGAAGCACCCTGCGGCCATGCTGGGATGCCCAGAATTCAGGACAGGGAGGTGATAACTGTTTGGCTACGCAAAACTGGTGTCCTGGTTGAGGAGATGAAACTCAAACATACGTAGTCATGAATTGTATAACACCAAAGACAACTAAGTTCCCATTCATGAATTAAACATAAGTCAATGAGATTCAAGCAGTCACCACGTGACTTGGTGTGCTTGGTAGGAGTACAGGCCAGAAGAGAGCATTGAATCCCCGGAAACTGGAGTTACAGATAGTTGTGAGCCACCCTGTTGGTGCTGGGAATTGAACCCTGTCCTCTGGAAGAGCAACAAGTGCTCTTAACCACTGAGCCATCCCTGCAGCCTCTTAGACATGCTTAAGCTTGAAAAAGCCTAGGGTGGGACACCTTGCTCAGTCTTGACACAGGGGGGAGGGGCTTGATTCTGCCTCAACTTAGTATGTCAGAATTTGTTGGCTCCCCAAGGGAAGCCTTACCCTCTCTGAGGAGTGGATGGGGGATGGGGAGGGGGGGCAGGAGAAGGGGAGGAGGAGGAACTAAAAAAAAAGAAAGAGAAAAGCTGAGGAGATGTGTGACTAACAAAGGAACATGACTATAGAAATTGAACTATAGAGATGTAGAGCTCACACATAAAAAGATCTATTGAATGGCATTGGTTAGGCTGTGCATCTCTGCAAAACACAGCATCACAACAGCGTAGCCCCATATTCCCTACTGAGTTGCTTTTGTCAGCACATGTATCCCACAGAGTGAAGAGAGCCTTATCTTCCCAACCACAGTATCTCCATCACCCAGCAGTACGAGCAGTATCTGGTATATGTGGTGTCAGATGAGCAATACTATGTTTAACCACTCCCCAATGCACTGACAGAAGTTTATAGCTGTTTAAATAAGTCAGAACATGTCTCCCAGAAGAGATAACATTTGGATTGGATTTGGAAGGGCAAACAAGAGGTCAGCAGATTGAGGCAGGCCAGCAACCCATGCAGATACAGTTATTACAGACTGTGTCTAAGTAGAAGGCCAAGTAAGAAGTTCACAGTGGCTGGAAGGGAGATTGCAAGTGTGTATGCTGTGGGAATGGGCGACTGTGAGGGGAGCAGCTGGGAGTGGATTTAGGAAGTAAAGGTGCAGTTATAGAGAGAGATGTGTTTGTCACATCTCAGACTGCCCCTCCCTCAAGCCAGCAAGTGCCTGAGTAGTCATAGAGAAGAGTGCTGGGATCAGGTGTGCTTATCTATTCCTTCGTTTGTTGTGGAAGCATAATCATGAGAGTCATGGACTGAAGAGCAAAGAGACAGGAGCAGAGGAATCAGCTCTATTTATGTGTAGAGGCAGGCTACATCGGGGAACTAGTTCTGGGTAGGAAAGTCAGGACTTGGTTGATTGTGGACAAGGTGATGAACAGACATAGAGAATGTGGGGGTGAAACATGTTTGTAAAGAGATTAGTTCAATGTATTTGCCTGAGGATTGAAGTGCAGCGGGACATTGGTGGCTCAGTTGTAGAACCTAGGAGGAGAATCCAGGCTGGAGATTCCGACTAATGAGTAGAGTTAACAGCTTTCAGTTGGGAAAGAAGTCATTGGAGCCTCACGAGAAAACCGTAATGGAGAGAAAAAGAGGGCATAAAAGGAGGAAAGACACCAGAGAACACTGTTACCCGTGTTTGAACGGGGGATAAAAGTCAAAGAAGCTCTCGGACACACAGCAACCGAAAAGTCAAAGAAGCTCGGGCACAGCAATTGTGGACGTAAAGGAAGAAAACGTTGCAGGAGGCAGGAAGTGTTATTCGACCTTTCAGAAGACTAAATGTTGATCAATAGCATCTTGGTTTCAGAACACAGGCCTGAACCTTTTAAGCCAGATCCCAGACCTTGGTTCAGGCCCTGTTTCCATGAAGCTCTCTCTAGGACAGAGAGTTAAGAAGTGATCTGTGCTGTGACTTGACAGTTCACAGTTTTTGACACCTGGCTTCTTTGTGCTCTTTGATTTGAAACTTATTCCCACCCTTAAAAAGGTTATAAGAAGTCAGAGTTTTACCTTGTATTTGGCTTGGTCTAGGGAGGCCTCAGGGGGATTTGTCCAGGGAAGCATTCTAAAGGCAGCTTTCTACAGAGCCCTCCTCCATTTCTCTCATGGGGCACAGCACCCCCCTCATTTGAAGCATCTCTCCAGGATTTAAAGGGAGGCCCCCCTTCCTTTTAAGTCCCACTCCCACATTTAGATCTCAAAATCACATTGTTTCTATTTAATCCGTTTTCTCCCACCTCAAGGCCCAACAGTGTCCTCAAGACCCCCCCCTTTTTCTTAGTAAACACTGTCTTCCTAAGGGAGGCATGTGTCACCTTTTCCTGGGTTGACTGCCGAGTCTACATTATTACTTCATTTATTATATTTAACAATAAGGACGTTCCATAACAAATTCTCTATTTTCCCATTTTTTTTAAAGACAGGTTCACTATGTAGTCCAGGTTGGCCTTGAACTTGCAATACTCCTGCATCTACTCTTTAAGCAGTGGTATTATACGTCTTTCAACTTCTTTTCTGTTGCTCTGATAAAATACTCTGATAAAGACAACTTAAGTTAGAAAGAATTCTCTTAAGCTCAGAGTTTAAGGTTAAAGTCTAATATAGCAGGGAAGTCATAGCATCAGGAGTTTGAGGGAGCTGGTCACATCAAAGTCATAATCAGGACCAAAGAGCAGTGAATAAATGCATGTTAGATGTGACTAGGGTGGATCTTCCTCTAGTTGTTACAGTCTTTCCTCCCCTTCTTCCTTGATGTTCCCTGAGCCTTCAGTGTAGGGGTTGTGCTGGAGATGTGTCAGCTGGGCTTGGGCCCCGATGCTCAGTAGTTTTCTAAAGTTTGACCCCTGTGGGCTTCTGTAATGGTCTCAATCTCCCACAAAAAGAAACTGTGAGATAGAGTCTTCTATGTACGATAGGGAAACTGCATCTATGAAATCCCAACAACCAGAAAAACTTCTTCTTTCAGTGGATGGTAATTAACACAAAGCCCCGCAACTGGACAATATGTAAAGAGTGGGAGACTTTGGAGCACTCAATCTTCAATGGGATGTCTTCATCAAACTCCTATCAAGGCTCATGAATCTATGTGAAAGAGGGGGCAGGAAGATTGTAGAAGCCATGGGTGGTGGATGACTCCACTCTGAGGAAACACTATCTTCCAGATATAAGAGGACTGCTAAACATATGAACTCACAGGAAGATGCCTTTTGTGATTGCTCTCCACCTTGTATACTGAGGTAGGAGCCCAGAGACGGCCAATTCAGAAAGACAGGCTAGTTAGTTCCCTCCAGAGATGCCTTGTCTCCACACCCCATGGGATAACATGCAGGTTGCAGACTAGTTAGCTCACTCTGGGGA
>CABHPP010001662.1:19490-64643 GCA_902168425.1 Peromyscus attwateri | reverse complement strand
CCATGGGATAACATGCAGGTTGCAGACTAGTTAGCTCACTCTGGGGATGCCTTGTCTCCATACTCCATGGGATAACATGCAGGTTGCAAACCAGTTGGGTCACTCCGGGGATGCCTTGTCTCCATATCCCATGGGATTACATGCAGGTTGCCAAGATCACCCAGCATTTTTGGGGGTCCTGGAGATCTGATCTCTGGTTCTCAGGCATTTGCAGCAAATACTTTGCTTGCTGAGTCATCTCTACATTTAAAAAAAATTGCTTAGTTCTGTGTCACTTTAATAAACACCTGACATACCTTAGAAAAGGAAAAGTTTCAATCTGGCTCATGGCTTTAGATGTTTAGACTAATTAGTCTGATTGCTTTGGGCTTATGACAAGGCAGAATATTGGGGTGCAGGGTCATGATGGAATAAGACCACCAACCCCATTGTCAGGAAGTAGAGGAGAGGCAAAGGAGCTGCCGTACCACAGTCTACTTTCAAGGGTGTGCTCCATCACACCTAATTATCTCCTACTCTTTCCCATTTCCCAAAGGTTTTGCCCTCTTCCAACACAGCAACGCTGGGGGGTAAGCCTTTAATACTTGGGCCCATGGAAGACTCTCAAGAACCAAATGGTTTCAGAGCCTAAAGAAAAGTCTGATAATATGTCACCGAGTTATAATTCAGCAGAGTTATAATTTGTTTTAAGGAATCTTGATGTGTAATAACTTTGCAAGGCAATGGATTCTCAAGATGTGTGTATTTAATCTGACCAAGCTGTTAAAGATAAATAAGGATTCAAGTAGAAACTATGACATACAGTAAACTACTGGCATGAAAATGCATATGATGTCTCTCTCTATATATATCTATATATCATAAGTCATATATATTCCTATATCTAGCTACCATCTCTCTCTCTCTCTCTCTCTCTCTCTCTCTCTCTCTCTCTCTCTCTGTCTGCCTATCTATCTATCTACCTACCTACCTACCTTTCTTTGCTTCCTTCCTTCCTTCCTTCCTTCTTTCTTTCTTTCTTTCTTTCTTTCTTTCTTTCTTTCTTTCTTTCTTTCTTTCTTTCTTCGTTCTTTTTTTCTTTCTTTCTATCTATCTATCTATCTATCTATCTATCTATCTATCTATCTATCTATCATCTATCTACCCGTGAATGACATGACATAGTAGAATGTAATGCATGATTAAATATGTGGGTTCACAGTTGCAAACTCAAGTTGATCAGAGCCAGCTTTGCAAATTTTGGCAAGTAGTTGACCCCTTTTAAAACTTCAGTTATTGGAGCTGGGCGGTGGTGGCACACACCTTTAATCCCAGTACTGGGGAGGCAGAGGCAGGCGGATCTCTGTGAGTTCGAGGCCAGCCTGGTCTACAGAGCAAGATGCAGGAAAGGCACAAAGCTAAACAGAGAAACCCTGTCTTAAAAAACCAAAAAACAAATAAATAAAAAAACTTCAATTTTTGTATCTGTAAAATGGCAATATTAATTAATATGTAAACCATAGAGTAATGGTGAGAAAGGTAGTTTTTACTGTTAATTCTATACAAGGGGATTAACGATAATGTGATTCTTCAAAACTGGTTGTTTTCAGAGCATTCCATGGAGTAATTTTCATGAAGATCGGGTAGATTATTTTATACAGAGTAAAGAACCAATATTCTGCCATACTCACAGAATAGATTGAAAAACTTGATTTCACATCCAATAATCCAACCATGATAGGAGACTCTCTGCTTTGTCTGCCTTTTCTGACACCTACTGGGATACCTGGGAGCATTGGAGCAAGTTGTGGGGATTGCTGACTCAGAGGGCAGAAACCAGAGAACAGTCCGCTGAGCCTCTGTGACCCAGAGCCCTCTCCCCTCCCAGGTTCAGACTGACTCCTGCCTGGTTTTGCACGATTTTTTCCATGGAGACAAATGTTCTCAGGAGGAAGCAAGGCCTGCTGGACTTGTTGTTTGCTGTCCTGACACAGCAGGTGTTACGTAACTGTTCCCACTCTAGCTGCCCTTTGCCTCCCTTTCCTTGAGATATGCTCAGTTACCCCAATACCATTTCCACCATAGAAGCTTGTGTCTTAGAGGTCAGTGGTGACAATACCAACACATTTCTAGGGAGACACCTTTGTGTAGTGTTCCTAACCTGGGCTTCAGATTAGTGCAAAGCCTCTAACAGTTCTTGGTACCTACCTAACTTCTCTTACCCACAGGCTCTCAGCTACAAACTAGATAAAATATCTCCTGATTGGAAATTAGAGAAAACAACGGCTTTGTACTGACCATTTTACAGATGTCATTTTACAGCATCTAAGATTATTATTGTTAGAAACGATCTCTTGGAGTCTGTTTCACAGAACAACTCACTCTGAATTCCAGATACTCCTGGTAGCAGCATGATCTCTGAAAGCTACTGGCTTCACCAGCTGTTTCCAGATTTGTGCCAGCACCTGGCAAACAACTGACAAATTGACTGTGTCTCAGTTTCCTTCTGCATGTATTACTGCTCACATGTCCATGGGTTATTTATCTATGTCTGGGTCTTGCTTAACTTATCTTTGCTCAGTTCTGCTAAGTCAACGGATGCAGCTTATGTCTGTTGCTAAGTTGGTCAGGAACAGGCTGTCACTCACATGACTGTCTGGAGCTGGGAGATGTGGAATATTGGGCCATGTTTTCTTCTTGTCCAGCAAGGTGTTTCAGGCTTATTTACATGTTTGTCGCTGGTTTCCAAAGAGATGGTATGCTATGCAAGCCCTCCTAACTGACAGGTCATCACTTTTATGGTATTCAATTGGCCACGGGTAGTGACAAAGCAGGTCTAGGCTTGAGGAGAGCAAGGAAGACAGATCTCACCTAGTAAAGAGAATTTCTGCAAAAAGAGATTGCAAAGGGTCAGGGTGGAGGAGTTCTGAATACTTGAGGACCACATGCTCGTGAGAATCAGTCCTGAGTCTGGGCACTGACATCCCTGACATGGTGGTTAGCGTGGACTCTTCAGCCACTCCATCCTACCTAAGGTGTTGAAATGACTGTTTCTTTATGTATTGCAGCAACCACTTTCCTGACACCCGTGGAAAGGCAGATAAGCTGTCCCAGTTCCATTTCTGTGGCTGTGATGAAATATCCTGACGAAAATCGACTGGGGGGAGAAAGGGTTTGTCTTGGCTCACAATTTTAGGTTACAGATCATCACAGCAGGGTCAAGATGGAAGGAACTTAAAATAATGACTCACACCACGACCGCAGTCCAGAGCAGAGAGAAATTAACCCAAGCATGCCTAGTCCCCAGCTGCTTCTCCCTTTTTTATCTAGTCTACGACCCCCAAGCCCAGATAATGGTGTCCCCTGTATTAGGTAGGTCTTCCCACCTCAGGTAATATATCATACCAGTTCTCTGTAGAAATGCTCACGGGTCAACCTGATCTAGACAATTCCTCACTGAGATTTTCTCCCCAGGGGATTCTAGATCCTGTCAAGTCCACAAAACTAACAGTCTCACACATACAGTGCTCTGCATGGGTCTGAATTTCTCATTTTTCTCATGATTTTTCTTATTAACTCCCACCCTCCAAGTCTCTATTCATAATTTTAGCCAGGTTATATTTTCTACTTTATATAAAGATAATGAAACAACCACCTTGATTTCTCCATGTTCTAGGACTCAAATATGTGGTGTCTTCAGCAATATGATCTTATTATCAAATTCTGGAGGGTCACCATAAGCATTAGCACTAACAAGTAACGTTTGGGGGTCTGTGGAACCTCACTGGCACACACAAAATGTAACTCATTCTTGGCATTGGAGTTTTATTAGCCTATGATGTCTACCAGAAACACTGTTTCTCTTTATAAGGTAACTCCATTTACACTGTGTGTGTGTGTGTGTGTGTGTGTGTGTGTGTGTGTGTGTGTGTGTTTTATAAAGGTACAGTAGTAGTTTTGTACAAGACTTTCTAGGAGGTCTTTTAATTTTTAAAAAAATGTCATTTTATTTTTTATTTTAGTTTACGGTTGTTTTGCCTCCATATTTGTCTGTGTACCACTTATGTCTCTGGTGCCAGCAGAGGCCAGAAGAAAGCACTGGATCTTCTGGAACCAGAATTACAGATGGTTATGAGACACCTATTGGGTGCTGGGAATCGAACCAGTGTCATTCTGGGAGAGCTACCAATATTCTGAATTACTTAGATATCTCTATAGCCCATTCACAAGGCCGTTGGTGTTACTTATCCCTCCCCATATTCCCTCCTCTACACCCCCCCTTACCCCATTTAGCTCTTCCCTTTATTGTCCCTTTATATGTCCCTTATATGTCCCTTTATTCCCCTTTAACCTTTTATACCATTGCATTTTATCTCTCCTCCTTGAAATGCATCCCCATTACCCCTTACTAATTTCTGAATATTCCAAAGGAAACACATGTATCTGAAAATTTGAAGCTAATATCCACAAATGAGAGAAAACTTTCGATGTTTGTCTTTCTTGGTCAGAATGACTGGCTTTAGATCCATCCATTTACCTGAAAATTTCATAGTTTTTTTTCTAACAGCTGAATAATATTGCATTGTATAGATGTACCATATTTTCACTGTCCATTCATCAGTTGTGCCTCAATGTGCTATGTATGCTACCAGGGGAGAAGAGTAATCAACAGTCCTCCCCAGCTGCTGACCCTGCGAGCTACAATAATAATTATAGGTTGGGCACAACCAGGACACGTGTAATACTAGAATGAACATCATGGGAATAATCTATGATTTTTCTGATTGGATTTAAGGACCATTCCTCAAGCTGAAATCCATACCTGGCTCCATTATCTGGGCCAAGAACCTGTGGCTAGACAGGCTATAGTCCCAGAGAGAACCTTATTTTATTATGGTGCTAACGGACGTAGTGGTAAATGGACTCCTATTTCTTATCATGACAGCACAGATCACTAGGTCTCAACCTTCCTAATGCTTTGACCCTTTAATACAGTTCCTCATGTTGTGATGACCCCAACCACAAAATTATTTTGTTGATACTTCATAACTGTAATTCTGCTACTGTTATGAATTGTAATGTTAATATCTGTTATGCAGGATTATCTGATATGCAGCCCTTGTGAAAGGGTCTTTTGACCTCCAGAGGGGTAATGACCCACAGGTTGAGAACTGCTGCCATAGAGTATTGAATCTTCCAACCTTCATCAGAGACACTTGTTTTTTTTTTTTCAGTAGATGGTGCCTAACAGGGATACAACTGGTAAATGTGAAAAGAATAAGTGACTGCAGAATGCTCAGTCCTGAAAATAGGACATCTATCTATATTGAATGTCCTCCTCCCAATACTCAGGGATCATTAGAGAGAGAGTGTGTGGAAAGATTGTAAGAGCCAGAGTCAGTCCATGACTAGAAGGATAAAGTGTTTTATAGACACAGCAGAGCAGTTGTATATATTAATTCGTAACAGTCGTGACAGCATACTTACAACCTGCACAATCTCAAATCAGACAAAATCCACACGTGGAGAGGAGAGGGAGACCAAAGTCCCACCCCTAGCTGAGGAGCTATTGGGTATTGAGGGTTTCTGAGAGAGGCAAAGCTGGTTTTCTTTAAGGATGTAGCTCCTGGTATGTAGACCACATTCCAATAGAAAGTCACACACTCAAGAGCATATGGGTAACACAAATTGTACTTGATGGATTAAAAAAAGAGGGAAGCAAGTTAAGTGGGTAGGGAAGGGGACATGGATCTAGGGGAGTGTGGAGAAGGGGTGAATATGATCAAAAGGTATCATGAGATTCTCAAAGAATTAATAAAAATAAGGGGGAAAGAGGAGGACAAATATAGAAATTAGTAAGGGAGTTATGGGAGTAATATCAAATTTCTAAATCTTTTGTACTTGCCTTTGTAACAACCTCATAGCTAAAATAAATACATTTCTCATCTAATGTTCAGTTTTGAGGAATGATTCTTTCTCTTTCTCTTCCTTTCTTCCATGCATACTTCTAATATTTATTTGTAATCATGAAGTTGTTCTTGAAATTTTTTTCCTATGCTGGTTACTTTTAGCCATTCTCTTCACAGGCACACCTACGATGACTAGCATCTGAGGGCTCACTTCGTATGGGACATTCACCAAGATGACCTGAAAACTCAACACAGAGCAAGGAGGAAGGGAAATGAGCATTAAAGCAGCTGAAGGCTCCTGAGCACGATGCTCATGAGTGATAGTCAAGGACCAGTGAACAAAGGCAAGAGCATGCCAGGAGCTCTTCAAGGGTGGTCAGTCCAATGCCCAAGCATAAGCATCACGGAATTAAATAACAACATGAAATGAGCTAGAATCCTGATTATTTTTTTACCTGAAGACTTGAAAATCAGATTTTTAAGGGAGATATTGACAGAATAAAAAAAAAAAAAAACATAGGCCGAGTATTGGTGGCTCATGCCTTTAATCCCAGAACTCGGGAGGCAGAGGCGGGTGGATCTGTGAGTGTGAAGCCAGCCAGGTCTACAGAGTGATTTCCAGGACAGCCAAGGCTGCACAGAAAAACCCTGTCCTGAAAAACACAGGAAAAGAGACACTTAAGGGTAAAACACAGATGATTATGCTAGAGAGAATAATAAGTCATAAAGATGAGCTGGGATACTATTGACAAACTGGAGAAGGTTGAAAATACAGGTAGGTTATTTTCTGAGCTGAGTCAAATTGGTCAGATGTCCAATAGGAGACAACATCATTAAGGGCAGTAGATGTGCTTCCTAACTGATCTGTGGTTTTGCCCTGATCCACAGGCTAAGCCTTGGTGTCAAAGGAAACCCTAGATGTTTTCTAGAGAAACTGCTTTCTTTTCATCCCACGTTTAAAAATGTTGACACTCTGCTGCTGCAAACCCTTTCCTTGGTTTTTTTGAATGGGTTGACAGTACTCCAAAGCTACTGAATGGGATGCTGACTCCTGTATCACCAACACACCCCTGTGCCAGAAGAACCTTGGGCTTCTTAAAAGAAGACAGTTCATTTCCCAGTGCCTCTGATTCAAAGCTTTTATTTCACATTCAAATCAAAGACTAGACTAAACATGGAACATAAGTCCTTCTTCTCCTCTTTTTTTTTTTTTTTTTTTTTTTTGCTTGTCAAAGTGAAAAATGGCTGGGTGGGAATTCTAATTATGTGGAACATGTGGAACATGCTGGGCACTGTCTTCCTGTCCAAGAAAATTGGTGTAACCACTGTCCTTGAGGCAAATAAGGCAATGCTATGGTGACCAGAGAAACGAGAGAGTCAGCTCAGCATCAGCCACTCAACCTACTGCTTGCACAGGACTCTATAAATCTAAGGAATAGTTTCTGTATCAGTTCATTGGAATGCTGTTCAATTTGGTACAGCAGACTCAATTACAATTATTGTTATGGACTTTCATTTCTTTTCCGATTAATAAACTGACACTTAAAGAAGCCAAGTAACTTAAATTAGAAATCAAGATCTAGACTCAGAACCTCCCTCCATTCCCATTCAGTATATATTTACTATGCTTTTTTTTCTTTTTAAAATAAGACTTACTTTATAAGTTCTTATTTGTTTGGTAATTTGCTTTCTGTAAAATGTCACCATTTTCTATCTTGAATAAATCAATGACATTGGCTTTTGTGTCTTTCATAGGATTTATCTCACAAAGTCAACTTTGACTCTTGTGTCTTTGTGATAACTTTGACTCTCTTTTGGTTCACTGTGATCTATTTTGGAATTTTAGGATGTATAAAATTCATCTGAAAGACCGAAAAATAATATTAAAATTTTAAGCTTTTTTCCCTTTCTACTCTAAAAATACGGATTTATTATTTGTTACCGCTGACAGCTTCCCAGTGAGGTAAGGGGGTCAGGGACACTATTAACTCCATGTTTTTAAATCGGCTACACACAGAGGAAACAACTTGCTCAAGGACATGGTGACTCAGTCATCAGGACGAAAACAGCCCTTATTTTTTGAGTTTCAATACACACCAAGACCATGATCCAGATGGGTTATGGGATTAGGGCCCTTCGCAAACAAGCATGTATTAGTCAGACATGGAAATAATTATGTCCCTTTCACATTTTGAACAGAAAGTGAACTCTCAAAGATATTGGCAAGAGGGAAAGAGTCTCCAAGACTTTTTGTTTTTTAATTTTTAAGTCACAGACGGCTAGTCTGAAAATGGGAGAGGGAAAAAAAAAAACCCATTTCTTGTCTTTTCCCCCAGGCCTGGCCTCACATAATACCCCTCACCACACCCCTGTGGGAAGAGGGATTACACTTTCCACTATTCCCTAGAGTAGATTTTGTTCTTTTAAAATAAACAAACACTTGAAAGCTTTTTTTTTTTTTTAATTCTAATATTAGCTTTGGTCTTGAATCAGGATTGATTTGGCATTGAGTAACCAGAAAGGACCAACTCTCATCTGACTCCCACTAATGGAGGGTGTCTCTTGAGACAATGTCCTCCTAGAATTATCATTAAATACGATGAATCAAAAGTGGGATTAGTTTTGACCAAGAAAAATAATGACGAGATAAATGCTTATCATCCCCCCCGGGGCAGTCACTTAATGACTCCAATGGGGTCAGCTGCCTACATTCCTATTTTCCCAAACTGGGCTGGTGATGTTCATGAGTCTCATTGTGCAATAATAAGTTCACTTTTTTGAGAAGGGGAGGGGACTGAGGAAAGCCTTGATTTTAAAACCCACACAAAGATTTTACACAATGCTAGGCAGAGGCCCTGACCCAATCTACCAACTATCTGTCTTCTCTGTGTTCTCCTTTGTTATGTTGTTATGTTTGATTCTACCAGAAAGAGATCTTAGTCTTCAGAAATCAACCTGCTTTCTCATAGGCTGCAGAAAAGCTGGATTGATGGGCAGGTTAGTTATTTGCTGAGAAGACTCCTTGGTGTTTCAGCCTCTTTTTATAGCATCTTTTTTTTTTTTTTTGGTCATAGATAATGTGTCAAAAAGAACACATTTTCAGTACAAAAAGTATTAAAACTTTCCAGTAGCTGAGAAGTGCACTTGTTAAGAGGGAATCCTAAGGAGAGAGATGTGAATAGTCCTACCTTACGTTGGCAGGGGTTACTGAATCAAAATGACACAGCTTAAGTGGATTTAAGAAAAACTTACTCACTATAGTTTTTGGACGCTGCGACTTGCAAGAGCAAGGCATTTGTGGTAAGGTAGATTTCATTCTGAAGTCTCGTCCCTTAGCTGGCCACCAACTCATAGACTTCATAATTTTGTTGTGAATGTAAAGAGATCTCTATTCTCTCTCTCTCTCTTTCTAAAATTTAATTAGCAGGCAACCACTGTACAAACTTATTCAAGGTTTTGTGCATGCACATAAGATGTTTGATCACGTTTACTCCCCTGTCCTTTCTCGTCCCTTCCCCCTCTTCTCTTCTTCCCTTTCATTAATAGTCTCCTTACATTTCACATGGTTTTCCCTGGATCCCACATATGATGGAAGGCATTTCTTTTTCTGTGTCTAGCTCTTTTCAGTTCACATGACAATCTTGAGTTACAACCATTTTCTTGAAGACTAAATTTAGTTCTTCTTCATGAGTAAACAACACTTGTGAGTGTGTGTGTGTGTGTGTGTGTGTGTGTGGTGTGTGTGTGTGTGTGTGTGTGTACACCTTGTTTTATCCATTCCATCATGGTCAAATTCCAGAACCTGGCAATTATGAGTACTGTGATGATAAACATGCCTTGTTGTATGCTGATAGATAATTCCTTGGTGGTGGCTCCCTTGGGTGCACACTCAGCAGTGGCATGGCTGTGTCTGATTTTTGATGTATAAATTGTTTACTTTTTTATTTGTATTCTATTATTTATATTGCCATCTTAGTTTGGTTCTACTGCTGTGATAAAGACTATGGCCAAAGGCAACTTGGGGAGGAAGGGCTTATACATACTGTACATGGATCACAGTCCATTACTGAGGGAATTCATAGCAAGAACTAAAGAGAGGCCATGGGAGAAGACTTACTGGCTTACTTTCTAGGGCTTGCTCAGTCTGCTTTTGTATATAACCCAGGACCATCGGCCCAGGGATGGTACTCTGAACAGTGGGCTGGGCCTTTCTACGTCAATCATTTTTCAAGAAAGTGCTGCACAGGCTTACCTAGAGGTCAATTTGATGGGGGCATTTTCTAAATTGAGGTTTCCACTTTCCAGATGCCCTAGGTTGTGTCAAGTTGACAGTAGAAAACAATAACAACAACAACAACAACAACAACAAACTAACCAGCACAGATGCTATAATCAATCAAACTGTTTTGCTAACTTTCTTTTTGGATGGTTTTTGTTATTGCAAAGATACATAATTTATCTTGTGCCCTGTAACTTTACCACATTCATTATGTAGTTTAACAACTTTCATTTTTGGAGGCATATTTAAGGTTTTCCATATAAATTCATGTTATGAGTAGAAGCAAATTTATTTCTTTATTTGAAACTTGAATGGATTTTTATAATTTTCTCTCTTGATTAATTGTTCTGACTAGAATTTCTAAGATTATATTGAATAAAATGGTAAGGGAAGACACTCTTTTATTGTTCCTGATTGTATAGAAAAATGATTTCAGTTTTGTATCACTGAGTATGACATTAATTCTGGGTTTCTCATATATGGTCTTTAATATGTTGATGTACATTCCTTTTATATCTAATTTGTTGGTAATTTGAAACACCTTTTATTAATTTATTCTTTGAAAATTTCATACATGTGTGTAATATATTCTGGCCACATCATCCTTCTATGCTGTCCCATCCTTCTCCCACTCCTACCAACCCTTCCACAAATTTTATATATTTTTGGTTTTGCCTTGACACCCACTGGGATTAACCAGGGACAACCGTGTGGGCAAGGGTGTGGAGCTATCCACTGGGACATGAGTGACTCACCCATGGCAACATCACTGAGGACAATGATTTCTTCTCTTCTAGAAACCTTCAACTTTCAATAACTCCCTCAGGCACGGTTGGACCCCATGAGCCTCTCCCCCACCTATAACCGAATAGTTATGGGCTCAGGTTTGTACAGATCCTATACAGAAAACCACAGCTGCTGTGAGTTCATTAATCCCACAGCCATGTGCATAAAACAGTTGTTCTGTGCCCTTCCTCCCCATCATCTTTGCTCTTCTTACACTGTTTTCTACTCCCTCTTCTGCAGTGTTCCCTGAGCCTTAGAGGGGATGATACACATATTTTGGTTAAGGCTCAGCATGGGCAGTTGCTTGCTCTTGGCACCGTTACCAGCCATAAGTTTCTTTCATTAAACAACATTTGCAGCAAAGAGAAGCTTCTTTGATCAAGGATGAGGGCAGTACTAGCCTATGGGTATAAACAACATGTCCACTTAGCAAAGCAATAGTAATGGATTTACCCCTAGTGCCTATGACCTCCCCATCCATGGACCTTTGATCAAGTCCACCATACTGAGCATGAACTCCCTCCTATGTCTTGGCATTAGATACAACAACAAATTAGTTAATTGTTCCAATAACAGTCATGCCACTATTGTACCCGCAGGCCATCTTGCATGACAAGGTAGTAATGTAGCATGTAAGGTCCAAAGCTGGGGACAACCCATTGCTGTTCTTTCTCTCCTAGCTTCTTTCATGGCAACCTCCGGCACAACGAAAGTGAGGCATCAGGGAAACAGCTTCTAGCTCAGTTCCAGCATGGCTTCTATGTGTTCTGAAACCATATGTGATATCTTCAGCTAGAGTCCTACTGTTCAGTTCTGGTGGCAATCGAGGACAATTGCAGTAACCTGTACAGTTTTGGGGACCTCTGAGGACTCCCTAACTAACAATTTACAGGGAGATGTTCCACATCCATTGCTGTTTTGTGTGTGTGTGTGTGTGTGTGTGTGTGTGTGTGTGTGTTCAATGCATCTGCATGTGTGCTTGTGTATGTTCATGTTTGTGTGTAAGAGTGCAGGTACTACTGTATTACGGAGTCCATGTGGAGGTCAGAGGATAATTCAGGTGCTTTCCTGTCTCTCACTGTGCTTGAGATAATGTCTCTTTGTTGCTTGCCATGGCATATGGTCATCTAGCTGGTTTGTGAGCTTCCAAGGTTTCTCCTGTCTCTACCTTCCATCTCATCGTAGGAGCACTGGGGTAACAGATGATTTTTACTCTGTTTCTTGTGCGTTCTGGGAATTTGAACTCACTCCTAAGGAACAGGGGCGCTGTGGTGGTTTGAGTGAGAAATGTTCCCCACAGGCTAATATATTTTAATGTTTGGTCTTTGGAGCTCTTTGGGAAGACTATGGAACACTTAGGAGGCAGAGCCTTGCTGGACGGAGTATGTCACTGGTGTTGGGCTTTGACGTTGTATAGTCTGGTCCTACTTCTTGTTCTCTCTCTCTCTCTGCTTACTGTGTGCAGATGAAATGGGCTTGTGACTGCCAGACCAGCCTCCTGCTCCTGATGTCATGCCTTTCTTGTGAGTGATTGCACCCCCTCTGGACATGTACCCTAAAATAAACCCCTTTCCCCTGTACATTAGTCATGGTCATGGTGTTTTAACAAAGCAAAAGAAAAGTAACTTAAAAAGAAATGTGTAGCACCACCTTTAATGTGCAGGGAGCATTGTTAAAGAGGAGACAGAAAGTATAAGAGCCAGAGGAGCCGGGCAGTGGTGGCCCACGCCTTTAATCCCAGCACTCGGGAGGCAGAGGCAGGCGGATCTTTGTGAGTTCGAGGCCAGCCTGGTCTACAGAGCGAGATGCAGGGAAACCCTGTCTCAAAAAACCAAAAAAAAAAAAAAAAAAAAAAAAAAAAAAAAAAAAAAAGAGCCAGAGGATACAGAGGAGTGCTATGGAGAGCTGTGTTCCACACACAGCGCGTCTCTTGTGCTTAGGAACTCACATCACCCTGTGGTTATCCATGCAAGACCTGCATAAAATAAGCCTGCAGTCAACATTCTGTTATGGATCAGGGAGAAGCTCATGGGGTCCCAACCCTTCCTGAGGAGCCATTGGTTGTTAATAATTGCTGAGGGAGGGGCAAACATTTTCTTTAGTGGTGTAACCACTGATGAATTGCCCAAGATTTGATAAGTAATTCCCTACCCACATTCATTAAGCCCTTAAGAAACTTAGTGTGTCACAAAACATCAAAAATATGTAGATTGTTTGGTTCATTGTAAAGGTTTATATTTCTTTAATACATCTCTAATATAGTTCCTATACTGTTTTTCCAGCTTTATTATTTTCTATAGTTTGGTAGGCTCTTTGAAGATGCTTATTTTGAATTCTTTGCCAGGTGATTTGCAGATCACTTTTTCTTTGTGTTCAGCCAGAGAACTTTATTTTGTTGGTTTGATATTTCTTTGATTCTTCATGTTTCTTGGAGCCTTGTATCACACTTTTTGCATATGAAGAATTTACTAACTTGTTTTGTGAGAGAAACATCTTCACAGGTGAGCGCTGCTAGAATTCTGGGGTTCTTTCAGACTTTTTCTGTGGATATATACACTCCTCCTGGGACTATGTATTTTCTTTTGATTCCACAAATTCAGGCTTGGTGCTGTGAATAATTTTCCCGAAGTCAGTGTCCTAAAATCTTCTCCTAAACCAGCAGAATAATGCTGGCCACTAACATCCATACTTTCTGTTGGTATCCATGTTTTGTCTATGAGAAATGAAGGCCATGTATATGCATATGCAATTCATTTACCATTCATGGGAGTGGATATAAGGGAGGTGTTGGAGCATGCATTAGGTTAATATGAAAATATCCAAGTGAATCATCTTTTGGACTATGGAGCAAAAGCTCTTGATGGAATGTGAGTGTCGATTAGCACTATCCATGACTGGCCTTTATTGTATCTCCTTCTATACTTTGTGTTCTGCTGGGGATGCTGAAGCCTCAGTTAGATTCTAAAGTACCTACAAAATATTCTTCCCTATGATGATACTTCCCAATACTGTGGACTATTTAAGCAAGAACCCCCTTTCCCACCATCTCTTAAAGTCTCTCCTAATTTTATCTCTTATGAGATGTCCAATAACTTTTATCATTTTTTCACTTTGTTTTGTTTTTTGAGGACAAAGGCTCACTATGTAACCCTGGCTGGCCTAGAACTTGCTATGTAGATGAGGCTGGACTGTAATTCAAGAGATCAGCCTGTGTCTGGCTCCTGAGTGCTAGGATGAAAGGTGTGCACCATCATGCTCACCCCAGTAACTTTTATGTATAGTTGATAATGTCTAAATCTTTCTTCTCATGATTCATTTGGGAAAAACTGGTTTACATTACTATCCAAGGACTATCATTTATTCCTTCTGAATTGATTTTATTTGCTTTTTAGGGGAAAAAATCAAGCATGATCAAATATAAATGTGAATTATTATTTAGAAGTGTGGAAGACTGTTTTAGTCAGTGGTCAATTGCTGTGAAGAGACACCATGACCAAGGCAACTCTTATAAAAGAAAACATTTAATTGGGGACTTGCTTACAGTTTCAGAGGTTTAGTCCATTAGCATCATGGTGGGGAGCACGGTGGCATGCAGGGAGACATGGTGTTGGAGAAGTAGCTGAGAATTCTATATCCTGCTCTGAAATTGGAAAGAGAGAGAGCCTGGGCCTGGCATGGGATTTTGAGGCCTCGAAGCTAATCTTCACTGACACTCTTCCCCCAACAAGCCACACCTCCTAATTGTTCTAATCCTTCTCAAATAGTATCACTCACTGATGACTAAGCAATCAAATGTATGATTCTATGTGGGTCATTATTATTCAAGCAACTACAAAGATGTCTGTGGCTTCAAATAACAAGGTTTGCTAGCTGCCTTTATGGCTAAGATCAATTTCTGTTGATTTGCTTCATCTGTTGATATTCACTACAGTAACTGTATGTGGCCACTCATGACCTTTCAAAATGTGCTGAAGTCTTTAGGGCAAGATATTTGGAAGCAGAATTCCTGTAGATAAGGCAGGATGAAGACTGTGTCTTTATGAAAAAGAGAAAATGTGGATACAGATACATATTTGTATATAAGAAATGCCAAGTGCAGACTGAAGTCATGTTGCTATTCTTCACGGAATCCACACAAAGTGCTGGAACCCATCTTTCTTCTAGTGTTTTCAGAGTCAGGAGAATGACTCTGCTGACACTTTGCTCTAAATGTTTCACCCTCTGTATTCTGAGACAATAAATTTTCATGGTTTAAAGCCACTGAGTTGTAGCAGTTTGTGACTGCAGTAGAGTAAAATTAACACAGGGATATTATTTAGGAATATACATTTTTCATAGCTGTCCCCCACTAAGGTTTGAATTTCTCTTTTTGTAACCAATTCTGGATAATGAATTTCCAGAGCAGCAGTATTGAGAGAACATGTAATTTAAAAAGAGAACAAGGTAATAGGGGCCCACCCTTGTTAATGCCTTTCTAATGTGAGTGGCCTTGTTCTCTGAGGGATGTGCTACTAGAGACAGCCGACCCTCAGGATTTTCTTTTCCTCACACACTAAGTTGTCATGCTCTTTTTCTGCTCTGATAGCAGCACCCAGTCATAAGGTCCTCACCAATTCAGGGGCTCAATCTTGACCCTCCAGCCTCTGAATCACAGTGTAAATAGTTTTCTTTCCTTTTAAAATTCTCTAGTCTCAGCTCTTGTACTGTAGAAAGGGAAGATAGGCTGAGACATGTCCCTTGGGCATCTGGCATTGGAAGTTCAGTATTAGATGTTAAGAGAAGCCCCGAGAGAACACACACGGTCTAAGCCACATCCCTGGAGGTGATTATTCCAGACAGAGAAATTAAGGAGACACTTAAGCTGATAAACGTGTGGAGGCCTTTGGCTTCAGACACACATCTATATTTGATGCCTCTGGCCTGGGGCATTTACATGTAACTGAAGAGTTGTACAGCTCTGTTGAGCTCAGATATGCCTGAGCAATACCTAACACTCATTCATTTATATTCCCTTAAATCTTAGTATATTAAATGTGCCAGTATTCAGAGGAATAAAGATAGAACTATGAGTAAGATCTGCTGGGAAATTGGTAATTAAAATACTTTTGTGGGTATTACAGCAATTTCATCCATTCACATCCGACTGAAAAATTGTCTTCACAGAGACTAGACAACCCGAAGGCCGTGCCATTTGACATGTACATAGTTTCCCCTTCCGTTGTAATTGCCGTGCCGGACGGTACGTGGGCCCTAATTTTGTGTCTGTGTTTTTCCTCTGGGTGAAAATTTTCTTAAGAAAGAAAGCACACAGATTGCAATGTTGCTATTTGACTGAGTCTGGAAACACTCTTGTGAATAGAGGAATGAAGTAGAAACGTCTGTGATTTCTAGTGAGACGTGTGGCTGCCATTCCTCACAGCTCAGTTTCACACAAGCAGCAGCTTGATTATAATTTACACACACACACACACACACACACACACACACACACACACACACACACCAGGCTGAAAATGCCCCTGATCTTTGAGGTGCAGATGCCGATGGATTTTATGACTGAAGTGAAGCAAGTCTAAGAAGTGGGGAGGTCTGATGAGCTCCTACTTCAACAAGGCATTGTAGCCCCGGTTTGAACCAGCAAGATATGAGTCATGACTTTACAATGAAGCCTCAGGCATATGTTTTTGCAGGGGCAACATGTAGCTATCTGGCTGACTGAGACCTGAAACAGGTTTTGAAGTTAGAAGTAATGGTGTGATAGCCACAGAAACTATCCGCTGGAAGACTATAGTGATGTGGGTCTCTGCCTTGGATCATTAAAGATTTGAGGATCATCCTTGTATAAAAGATAGCTGAAGAATCCATAGCAATGGATGCATTCTCCAAAAGAGGAAGAATGAATATTTAAGGATAGGGATTGTTGGCTGTGAAAGTGCACTAGTAGGCCAAGGGTTAACACTATAATCTTGAAGCCAGTCTGGGCTGGATAGTCAGATATTATGTTGAAAACACTAGAGAGTGTGGGCAAAAGTTCTAGACTTGTGAGAAATCTGTGTCTTGCAAGGAGGTTGAGAAGGGCAGAAATGTCACAAGAGGAAGGGAAAAGGATGAGAAAACACTTTCCCCCTGGCATTCACAGACCACTTCAAGATGAGTAAGGTAAAAGCTATAGGATTTCAAAAAGAAGGAAGCTTGAATGCAGTCCTAGAAGTCAGCAGTGGAAAGCGGTGGCTAGGGAGGTTGCGCTATCACAGAGGGGCAGCTGAATCAGACTGTGTTTAAAAATAAAGGACCAGTAAAGAGTCAAGGGCATTGGTCCATGCTGCTCAACTAGGGGCATCTGAAAACATTTTAGTGTCAAAAACTTTTTGAGTGGAAACAAAATCATCCTGTGTTGGTTTTGCATTTTGTCCAAAGAATGTCATACTGCTCTGCTAATGAAGTAAAAGGAACATTCTAGTTCCCTGACTCCTTTAGTTGGTCTTGCTGCAAGATTGGCAGGCTGCATTTCGGGGAATTATATGAAATCTGATCTCTTTTTTGAGTTAGAATTTAGCCATCACTGAAGTACAGAGAGGACGCTATGGAGAAATAGAATTAAATGTAAGTTCCCTATGCCAATCATGGATGAGAGAACTGCTTCATAATGCTGGTCAGTGTCTGGGCTAGTCCCTAGCTCTTCCCACTACTCAGAGACCCTCCCCATATGGTGAGTGCTTAACAATAAGTGTTGATTGTGGTGTGTATGTGTTCGTGTGTAGGCAATCATTTCATTGTCCATGCTTTTTCCTGAGCCCTCTGTGGGCCTTTCCTGCTGGCATTGGATGCTGAAGGCATGGATATAACGTTTTCAACCAGAAGAGCTGACTACTAATACAGTCACTGTGTATAATGCAAAGAAAAAAAAAGAAGACTTCAGGAATTTCACGATTTTGGCCCTTCTCCAATTTGCCACTCTTTTTGAATGCTTTGAGACATAGATGCAGACAGTTTTCAGATGGGTTGAGTTTAGATGAGGCTGCCATGCTGAGTGTGACTCAAAGCAGATGATTCACTCTCCCCAGCTCCTCTGTTACATTTTACTGACTTATAGTTTATGTTCCACCTCGTTCTGAATGGACTCAATGTACTGTACAAGCTCGTGTCAGTGTAGAAGTTACAATCAGGTGAGCAAACAGAATGGAACAGCAACCACCTAACAGAACAGGTAAGGGACACACTGTTAGAAGGGCAGAGTGGATCCTCTCTGTAACTGGGCATTGATTATTAATTCTTGTTTGTGCTCTGTGCTTCCTAGTGGTCAAAACAAAGCTGAAATAGTTTTTTTTAAATGTCATTTTATTGTTAGGTTAAAAAAATTCACTAATTTTCCCCCCTTAGGGGCCAAAATCTACTGAGAATTTGTTCTGTAGATTCTAATCTCAGTGACTTGGAGGGGCAGATGACAGTTTAGGGACAGTGTTGAGTAGTGTTCCCCAGAGCCCCTTCTGAGCTGCTCTCTATAAATCTGGAAGTGTAGAACTGAATCTCAGGGAAGAAGTTTTCATGTGAGCATGGGAGACAGTGATTATCACGTAGCTAATTGCTTCCTTTAGACATGTTTTTTTTTTAATTATAAAGGAGTCTATGTGAATCAATAAAAAACAAAGTTATGATGAAATAAAACTGACTTTAAGTTATTCACATTATGCTTGATGTTTTCTTTGAGGGGCTGGAGAGATAGCTCAGTGGTTTAAAGCACTTGGTGCTCTAGCAGAGGACCCGGGTTTGATTCCCAGTACTCACACGGTTCACAATCATCTGTAACTCCAGTTCCGAGGACTCTCTTCTGATTTCCCCAGGGACCAAGAATGTACATGAATCAGACATCCACAAAGACAGAATATTCACACATATAAAATAAAATAAATCCAAAAATCATTCTGTTTAAAACATTGCCCACAATGAATAAGTACAGTATAAACATCTGAATATGAATATATGCACCATGCAGATGTATAAACATAAAAATACGTATCATCCATGTACAGCTTATAGCTTTATGGCTTGTTCTCCACTTAGTGGTAAATCATGTCCATTTCTCTGTGGAAATTATTCTGACTAGTAAAAATTATATGAATAACTCATAATTCAATTGTATCTCAGTTGCTGGGAAATTTGTAGATTTATTATCCTAAAGATACTTTCATTTTACTATTGTTATATATATCTTCATAACATATTTGCTTTTTAATTTAATGCTTTGGAAGCTTTAGTTTTTTTTCTTACCTGCTCTTTTCAATTGTGATTTTGTTTTTGCTTTTTGCCTGTAATATTCTTCTTTCAGATTCAGAATACAAAGGAAAAGTTTAACAAGAATGGTGATGGTATCTTAAAGTTACCATTTTTAATAAGGAAAACACAATAGTTCCCTTCAGACTTTCAATAGTGCAGAAGAACGATATGAATGAAAGTACAAAAAACTGACTCTTGGTATTTTTTTTTTTTTTTTTTTGGTCACTCTGCTTGAATTTGTGATCCTCTGCAAAATTCTATGGGCGTGTTTCTGAATTTTCTTCTAGTCCCTTTAGAGTTTCATCATGAGCACTTGAATACTAGCCACTTGGATTATTTATTTGGGTTATTTGGGTATGTTCTGAGAACCTTCCACCCCCTACCAAAGTTTATAAACAAAACTGTATGTCTCTGTTTCTTTGTGTTTTCCTTTATCACATTTTGTCAAAATGTTGATAATGGGCATGCATTGGCTTTTTCCAATGCTTGTGAAATGGCATTATACATTTGCCAGTGGTCCCAAATAGCTTGTAGATTGTTATTTTGTATGATGAACCTCCTTTAAAGATTTTAAAATCATCTTGTAATCTTTTCCATTTTAGTGAATTATTTTAAGTATCCCTGATTTTCTTTCTTTCCCATTTTCCTTAGCTTCTGTGTTCTTATTCTGACTTACTTTAAATAAAATCTGGAAGATTGCTTTTATAGCCAAATTTGGCCATATATCTTGTCTCTGTCACGGTTTTCACTCCTGTTTTCTAAAGCATTGCTTCTTGAGATACATTTTCACACTTTGAAAAATGGTGACGTGACAACTATCGCACAAGAGTTGTGTTGGATTTAGAAAATTCATTTCTCATTCTTTTTGTACAACAGATTCATAGGTGTAAATGAGGGCTGATCATTACAAAGAAGATGTATCTTTTCAAAGTACAACCCTTATGCTTCTGATCTCACCTCTGTTATAATTGTAATAAGTTCTGATTTGAATGGTAGGCTCATTCCATTTTGCTCTGTTATTTCCTTAGTTGCTCCTTTTATGCCCCATTCTTTTCTTTCTATTCTGACCATTTTTCATATTATTGCAAGATTTAAAGTGATTGTGAAATTTTACATTGTGTTTTACATTCATGGCCACACTTATATCCTTCAAATTTTTACTCAATTATCAAAATGTAGTACACATGAAATTTATTAAAGTAAGGTTTCACTATGTTGCCTTGGCTGGCCCTGAACTCCTGGACTCAGTTGCTTTCTTGCCTCAGCCTCCCATGTAGCTAGTATTGAGGCTCGTACATGCATGTTTCAGAATCATTCGTTTTCTGCTTTAGATTAAAAAAAAAAAAAGTTAGCCTTCACCCTTCACATGCATGCCCAGTGTCTTCAAGAGACCAGAAGAGGACTTTTCCCCTTTAGAACTGGAGTGACAGTTATTAGCTGCCATGTAGGTGCCAAGAAGCAAATGCAGGTTCTCTGGAAGAGCACCCAGTACTCTTAACCTCTGAGCCATCTTTCCAGCCTCCATTTTTGATTTTCAAATTAAATATTAATTCTGTGATAAAAGCATACTTTCAATGCCTGTTTTTCAAGGTTATAGATGTCACATTGTTCTTCTCAGTGTGCTGACACTTATAACTTTCTGTTTCCTTTACATCTGGTGATGGTGTGGCTTAATATAACATGCTTAATTCCTCAACTTTTCCTCACAATTCTGTGGTTGCTTTTTTGTGGCTTCTTGGTATTTTGCACTGCAAAGGAATCATCTGATGCCAACTGGATTTGGTTTCTAGAGGGTTGCTTTTTAGGTGGCTTTGTTTTTTCCTGTAAGCCCGTTATCTTAACACTTGGTTTTCTTTTCAATCATTTACGGAGGACATCTTTCAACTTTAGAGTCCATTCATGGTTGTGCTTATTTATTTGACCCTGGTCTTCTGTTTGTTTTCCCAGTGATCTTTGGGATCTGTCTACCTCCTCAATGTCCTCTGCTACACCCGGAGCTCCGTCACTTTTACCCTTTGCCTTTACTGTCACACACAGCCACAACTGCACAAACACAGCTGCAGTAGATAGGAGGCTATGCCCTGCACCTGTTCAAATCCATTCATAGTACATTTCTGCTTGAGTGACCCTGGTGGCCTTTCGATAAAGCAAAGCCTCTAAGGTAGGTTTACCTCTGACCTTTTCAAACTGCAGGTAGGGAGCTACTGATGAGTCATACAATCTATTTAAGAGATTCTGACACACACACACACACACACACACACACACACACATGAAATATTCTCAGGTAATATAAATAAGCCTAAACCAAAAGATTCTATAAAGTTACCTCTGTTACTGAAGGAAAATACTCTAATACATTGTATTTTATTTTATTCTTTTTCTTTTTAAACATTATGCTTTTAAAGATGCTGGAGAGATTATTTCTTGGCCATGTGAGTAGTGTGATGAGTGCAGAACGCAGGCGTCTCCTGGACACAGCGATTTTACTTCCTTTGATGTAGTGAGATATTTAGATACAGTCATTCTATTTTAACATTTTGTGAGAAACCCCTTTCCTAATGACTGCATGAGTTTATACCTCCACTGATGAAGCCAGTACCACCCGTCTCCTCCCCACACTCTTGCCAGCATCTCCGACCTGACCTCCCTTCCTTTCTATAACAGCAAGTCAAATGGGCAGAGGTTATGTGCACTGCGGTTTTAATTTGCAAATCCCTGATGACTGGTCCTATTGAGTTGTTTTTTCACATGCCTGTTGGACATTTATATGCCTTTTGTTGATAAACGTCTGTTTAGCTCCATCTCTCCCCTTTTGCACAGTGCTAGGTTTCTTGTTCCTTTCAACTTATTTTTGTTGTTGTTGTTGTTGTTGTTGTTGTTGTAGAGAGTAGCCAAAGCCCTCTCCTGGTCTCTGCAGGCACTGGGCTTGAACAAGGCCACAAACTACATGCAAAACACCCATATGCATAAGGAACTGTCATTTCACCATAAATAGAAAGATTTCTTAGGATATATATACATCTTAGGATATATATATATGTATATGGATATAAAGGATATTTGTATATCAATACTGACTAAATATTTTAGTATGTGTTCTTTCCCTCTGCAATCTGAGATAGTCTAGTCTACTGCTGACAGTTATGACTGGGCTGATTGGTTCTACTTTTCTTGCTTTCTGATGTCTTTTCTTTGTGTTTTCTGTATACTTTTTTTTGTTTGTTTTGCTTTTACTCAAACTTGTTAAATTTTAATCTTACTCTTTTATCTTTAAATCTCAGTTTCTTCAATCCTACATTCTTTTATCATGTCTCCTTTCTAAGGACTCTACACAGTTTTCAAAAGTTTCTTTTGTTTTAATCATAATTTGTTTTCCATGTTGATTTTTTCTTTCGGGTCTCAGGAGGTTGCTTTCTCCCCAGCAGGCTTGTGAGCTGCTTTCTCTGCACCTGGCAACTGTAGGTTTTCAGCTCTCTAGCCGCAGGACCACATGGTATGCAAAACATGCCACCCAAATCAGTTATGTAATGGGTCTCTGCTGGCGTAAGATGAACACATGTGCTTTTCCGTCTGTTTCTTTGATGTTCATTTATCATAGAAACAATAATTTATCAGTATTGAAATTCATATTTTGGCTGATTCACAAATTTGGTAGACCATTGATAGAGAACCTGGCTCATTCTCTAGTTGAAAGAGAGAAATTGTGTCTTTCTAAATTGGAGCACAGAAATGATGTGTATTTCAAAGTCACTTGTGTCCTCACATCCTGGATAACAGGCTCATTTTTTTAATGAAGTAAAGTGTGAATGAAGCCAATGCTTGATTCTAAAACAAGCTCCATTGTTCTTGTAGTTAGTCATAATTCCCTCACAGACAAAGGCAATGATCTTAGTTTTTACCATATAAATGTGGTCTCTATCTTTCATAAGTTTATGCTTATTATATGATGAAATTAAAATCTGGGAACGCTACCTTAAAGTAAAACTCACACATTGACTGCTCTTACTTGTGAGGTGATACAGGGGTTCACTTCTGGTTATCAGGCAGAAAATCATATTGACAGTCTGTTTCAGGATTCATTGTTGGATCTGGCTTGTGAGTGCTTCTCTCAACCACGGTGAACAGTGGCTGATCAGGGATATAACAAAGAGTCCTTTCCTGGGGATAGTTTTATTTTATACAATTGATTTTATAGTTATAGATCCTCCCTCCTCAACTGAAAGGTTTTCGGCAATTTCTGGTAAAGAAGGAACTTGTATTATGAAGCCACAAAAATGGAATGAAATCCCCTACATGCCTTGATTTTCTTGAATTCCCAAAGCACTGAAACGTTGGGAATTTTGGAATATCTAAAAATAAGGAGAGAATTTTATTGTCATATATTAATTTTGGCTACCGCAGGCTAATCATTAGCAGATAATGACTGGTTATGTGGGGATTTTCCAGTTATATTTCCTTATTACTTCTCATTTCAATGCACAGGCTATGACATCCTAGGGTTGTGTAGTTTTCAATAGGTATTTATATTTCTATCATCGCTCCCAATCTTAGCACAGATTAAAGCCTGCCAAAATATTTTTCTAGCTGTTGTCATTTGTTATTAAGGCTTCCATTCAGAGCTATCTCTAAGAGACAGACATAAGCTTTGAGTCACTGTGTGACTTAAGTCAAAATGAATTTGATAGCTTTTAGGGCAATGGCTCTAGGGGAAAAAGGCAGCTTTCCCCTAGCTAAATTAAAGCATAGGGTACAAAGTCAAGCGCTATAATCAAGACTTATTTCATCCTGTCTTCTATATGATATACATATTTAAAAGAAATATATGCTGTCTATTTCCTCAAAAGACAATCTTAAATAAAAAATTGTCAACTCTTTTTTTTTTAAGTAATCTCTCATAATAGTCACTGCCATTGTCATTTCACCCTAAATGTTTTGGACTTATGTCCTGTTTGCCATGATATGTATGTGATAATACAGTGTCAGCCATGAAGATGGCAAAGATATTAAACTTTAGAAGGAAATAGTTTTACATTTTAGCATTCCCAAATGAGGATATGAAAACAAAATTTGAATGCTTAATACTAATGATCCCTAGAAACATGGGAGGTTTTATTTTACATTTACTATTATGCAAGTTTTGAGGAAACTCTGCTTGTTTTTCATCCACCCTATAGAGAAAGGTCTGAAAAGAGCACATGGAAAGCCGTCTTATGGATTTCAATTTCTTATGAGATTGACACCCTGACACAGCTACCAGCAATATACCATCATCAAATTAGTGTTTGGAGAACATAAGGACTGGCTTTCTAGTAAATAGGTTTTTATATAAAAAGGAATTGAGTTTGGCAAATCAAATTATGCAGATTGAGATTTATCAATTAATGTCTTTCAGAATTGGCCCAGGAGTATAGTTTTAGAGAACTGATATAGTAGCTTCTGATGTCTGTTGAAATTAAAATATTTGTTTACTACTATTTTCACTAGTCTGAATTCTCAAGGCTATAGGATCTTGGATATGAAAAAACAATAAAGTTTCATGGATACTCTAAAGATTAAAACATTTTCATTTCTTTTGTTGTCATATCCAGACTGAAAAATGTTATCAAGAACACGATCAGGGCCATATGTGTCTTCATTGGAGTTGCTTGGATGAAAAAAATCTTACACACATTGGGACATAGGTTATATCATTACTGATTCAAGGAATTTGCTAGTACCAGTTGGCATGGAGTAAGAAAAGCATTGTAAAACTGTTATGTTATTGGGAGAATTAAAGGGTTTCATATTCCACTGCATTTGGGAAATATGAGTTCATATAAGAAGTTGGTCAAGGCATCAGTTGAATTTTGTCTGTACTTGGGACAATGATATTTGTTGAAAGTCTACATGAAGTAGAGAATGACTAATCAGAAAGAAATGTGAAAGATACACAGGAAGAGACAATCATTTAATTATTACATCACAGTTCATAAATGGAGCAAAGTTTCCCAAACAGTATTTCCCCTAAGTAAAGACACAATTGCATAGTGATTAGCAGCTTTAGAAAGCAACAAGAATTTTATTTATTGGTGTTCTTGAAGCTGTGAGATAGACTTAGAGTATACTCATTATTAATGTCCTTTTTTGAAAAGCAGGACCTAGAAAAAAGACAATTGACATTGTGGGAACCCAGGACATCCCTTAGTAGTAGAACTAGGTGTTGGGTGTCACATCCCTTTCTGGACCCTTTCAGATTGTGAGTGAGAGAATTCTACAGGTTTAGACTATTCTCATCTCAAGGACCTTGGCAAAGTCCTAACCAATTCTAAATTTTGTTTGCAGGGCCATAAAGAGAAGGGAAGGGAGGTACCATAGTAAGAGTTTTTTCTGAGGTACTTCCAGTCAAAAGGTAGACTATTCTGTCAGGTTTATGTTAAAAGTTGACAATTAGGAGGAGTCTAGTCAGATAATTAAAGTTAATTTACAGTGCTTCATCCCAAATCTCATAGACTCAGAACAACTCTGCTTCCTCCTCTAAAACTGGAATTGTAATATGACATTAGCTTTAGTGTCACACCCCCTCCTTTAGATAGAATAAACCTGAATGATACAGTAACCACTGCTCTGACTTTTTTCTGCAATAGATATTTTTAATGCTATGGAAGTTCATGTATCTGGAATCATTTGGCATGCATTCTCTGTGTAAAGTCTTCTGTATTAATTTTCCAAGGCTAATACAATAGCATACAATGTGCAGGGAGCTCAAACAATGGCAGTTTATTTTTTCATAGTTCTTGAATATGGAAGTCCAAGACCAACGCACTGCCAGGTCTGGATTCTCCTGAGGCTCCCTGCTTGGTTTGCAGATGGCCAGCTTTTCACTATGTACTCAGATGACGATTCCTGGCGTATATGTTCTTACGTTGATACTCATTTTTTAAAGATACAGGATATTGGGTCAAGGCCAACCCTTATGATCATATTTTATCCTAAAATTTCTTTAAAGGGGTGTATCTTTAGTTATGGATATTCTGAAGGACTTGGGGGAATAGACACAATTTTATCTATGATAGTTTTTTTAATGATCAAAATATTTTTTAAAAACTTTTTATTGATTCTTTGTGGATTTCACATCATGCATCCTGATCCCATTCATCTCCCTGTCCCTTCATATCTACCCTCTGCCTTTGTAACTTCCCCTCAAAAATAAAATAAAATAAAATTTAAAAGAAAAACAAAAACAAAAAAACCAACCAAACAAAAAACCAAACAGAAAACAAACCACAAAACAAAACACAAAAATCAAGCAAAAAAGAATCTCTTTGTGGAAGCTGTAGTGTGACCAGTGAGTCACACAGTACACCCTTTCATCCACATATCTTTACTTGTAAAAGTTCATTGGAATGGGTCATTGGTCTGGTTTGAGGCCTCTAGCTTCTATTACCCTATCAATACTGGGCCCTCACTGGGAGTCCTTTTGGATATCCTGTTATTGCCTTTTGTCATGGAGATCCGGCCCCTTCACATGCTCTAGCAGTTCTTGGATGAGGTGAATGTTGGGGTGGATTAACTCATAGCCCTGGTCCTGGGCCTGGGTGGTAGCTGGGTTGGTAGCCTGCCGGGCTTTGGCTTTCCCTCATTGACACCACCAGGGCTAGCTCACCCAATTCAGCAGGCAGCAAGGAGCAGGGCCAGTTCTTCTGCTCACGTGCCCTCATGGCCTGCTCATGGGTACCCACACCACCAGGGCCAGTTCTATTGTTTTGCTCAGTCAAGGTTCAGGGGGCCTGCTCTCCTGAGTGCTGTAGTTGGTGAGGGGCAAGGTCAGCTCTCCCACTCTCATGATCTCAGGGCCAGCTCTCCTACTCTCTGCAGGTGGCAAGGGGCCAGGAATGGGGAGGGCATCTCTCCCTCACCTATTCTACCATATGGCAGACGAGGGGTGGGGTCAGATCTCCCATGCATGTCCACAGGGACAGATTACCTACTCCCCACTGCCCCACTGTTGGCTTTATAGTTTGTTCTTTTTATTGCCTACCAATATTTCATTATATATATTTTTTTCAGGAAGAAACATGAAAGGTACACATCATCTATCTATCTATCTATCTATCTATCTATCTATCTATCTATCTATCTATGTCTACATATACATACATATATGTATGTATGTGTAATATATATGTATATATGTATATATAATATATATATGTATATAATGAAGTACTAGTAGGCAATAAAAAGAACAAACTATATATACATACACACACAAGCACAGCTTTTCCATTCTACTAACAGACACGTTGGGTGTTTCTGGATATGTTATCATGCACAAAGTGATTTGATTATTACTGTGCTAATCTTTTTGCCAAGATATGCTTTCTTTTATCCTGGATAAGTGTCTAGACATGAAACAGCTCATTGGAGATATTTGCTTAATTTCATAAGAAGCTTCCCCAAATTTCTCAATGCGGTTGTTAATACTCTCTGTTCCAATATTCTCTATTCCCATGTCAGTTTATGAGAAGTGCCGCTGCTCCAAATTCTCAGTGCCATTCAGCACAGTAGGTCTTTATCATGATACTCCCCACTGTGGGTATCTCCTTGAGTTTTAATTTGCATTCTTCCCAGTGACTCATTGTAGCTGGAGAGTTTCTCTCTGGGTCCCGCCAAGCCCCTGCAGTCCCACAGCCCACTTATAAAATAAACACACAGATGCTTATATTATTTAAACTGTTTGGCCTAATGACTCAGGCTTCTTGCTATCTAGTTCTTATATCTTAAATTAACCCATATCTATTAGTCTGTAAGTTGCTATGTGGCTCATGGCTTACCGGTACTTTACATCTCACTTTTCATGGCGGTGACTGGTAGCGTCTTTCTCCTCAGCCTTCCACCTCCCAGAATTCTCCTCCTCCTTGTCCTGCCTACACTATCTTTCCTGCCTGGCTACTGGTCAATCAGCATTTTATTTATCAATCAGTCATAGCAACATATACTCACAGCATACAGGACATCTCACAGCAACTCATAGTGGAGGATGCCTCTGTACTAGACTCCAGGATGCACTCTGGTAAGCAGTGTTCTCAGGGGGCCCTTTGTCTGATTCCTCACTTTCTGTGTTGTGCTGATGTTTGTGATCTCCCCCATGAGTCCATGTGTAACATGAACAAAGGCTGGTATAAATTATCCCAAGGTCTAGCCTGAAATTGAGAGAAAGAAGATCTGAGTGTGTATATTACCTCACCATTTCTGCTTTTTTGGTACTCCTTCAAACAACAAACACATGAGAAGAGGCAGACGTGTCATTAAAATCGGCCTAGATAGCAACTGGAGGGGCAATTGGGAAACTATGACATTAGATTTCTATCATACAGTATGATCCAATATGAATTCCAGATGAGTTAAAAAATAATTTTAATCAAACACACATTCATTTTGTAAAGTCAAATACTTCTTAGAAGTTTGTAATGGAAACGTTAGTCCTTTATGTCACTACAGGCATCCACCTTTGAGAAACTGAACTGCGCTTGTTTTTAATTTGTGGGTGACTTCTTGTCTTCAGTTTTAGATATCATCTGTTGGCTTTCTGTGGTGGTAGACAAAGCTCTTTTCACTTCCCATAAGCCCACCTCTCCTCAGTATTGTGATTCAGAATCTTGCTCAGGTTAAATCAATGTTTAAATTATTATAGTATCCAAATACTGTTCAGCCAACAGACAATAATAATACAATACTTCCTTTTGTAATCCCCCATTCAGTAAATTAATTATCTCAGTTCTCTTTAAATTTTGATGAGCCTATCATCAGATATCGTAGGTAGATATCAAAGCCAGAAATTGGCAAAAAGCATGTTGAGTGCTAGGGCCTACTTGCTTAGAGTCAGGGCTTAGGAGGCTGACAGACTTGAGACAGAATTTCAAATATATTCTAACAATGTGACCTTGGCAAAGCTATTTAATTTTCTAATATATTTCAAGCTCTTCATATGAAAAATGAGACACAGAGTTTCTGAAATACCTATTATGTGCTAGGCTTAACATATAATTTCACTTAATCCTCATTTCAAAACTTATTTTATATTTTTTTTAAAGAGAAAAATAGAAATTAAGAAGGACCAGTTTACTTAATCAATACTTCACAGCTAGTCCTGTTGAGCAAAACTAGGATTTAAAGCAAAGCAACCAAGAATGCATTTATAACTCTATATCATAAGATCAGACTGATATTTACATAAGGTGCTACATACAAAGCACTCTCCATAGCAGCTGAAATGGAGTGATATTGGTTAGTATTAATTTTACATAGTAGTTTTCATTTAGTTTCACTTGCTTATTCAGAAATATGAGCACATTTCTGATTTAAGAAACCATATATATTAAAAATAAATAATACAAGCAAACTCTCATGGTTAATGTTTGTGGCAAACATAGGCAAGGTCAAATGGAAAGATCTAAAATAATCTGGGGAGACTTAGAACAGGCTTAATAAACAGTTTCTATATTGAATTGTAAAGTAAAAGCAAAAAGAATGTAGCTGAATAGTTAATGGGTAAAGGAACAAGTGGGAAATTTCCAAGCACAAGATACAAGTAAGGCCAAAAATTATCTACAAATTTAAAATATTTTTTGTTCTATTTAAAAGTTCAAATCTAAAGTAGTACTTGCTTTGCTCTTCATTCTGCAGTCTAAGTAGGGTACAGAGCTAGGATCACCTGAGGGCTGTTACTCACATGGCTAGAGCCTAAATAAAGAAAGCTTAAATTACTGTGGCTGTGGAAGCTATGGATTGTTGACTACCTCCTCCTAGCTCTACTTGGTTCCATCATTCTCCAGTATAGTTGGAGGGAAGAGAAAGAGGCACATACAAAGAGAGACAGAGAAAGACACAGAGACACACTGAGAGAAACATCATCAGAGTGAGAGAGACAGAGACGACAGAGAGACAGACAAACACAGAGACAGACATAGAGATAGATAGAGAGAGTGAGAGAAAATACCAGATAGAAAATGTACCCATATTATGACTTTGCTGTAGAAACAATAGAACACAGCAACAACATTTTGTTCATTAGAAGCGAATCAGTAAGTTGATCATGTTCAAAGGGGAGAGCAATTAGACTTCTCTGAACAGGAAGTATCATGCTTCTAGAACATTATATGGGATAGAAACAGTGCCATTGTTTGGGATCAGCTGAGGTTTCTGTTCCTGTTTTTGTGTTTAACAGGGGAAAGAAAGAGACAGGATCTGGTGAAGAGATATCTAGAGGGATGAAGAGGCATTAGATTATGTATTAGCTAGTCCATCCTAACAGAATTATATCAAGAGGACAAAGCTGCAATAGAAAGGGAGCAATACTAATGGAACTAAAAGTCATGAAAATTATGTGCACTGGAATGGAAGGGGTAAAAGGGGAAGGAGGACTGTATACACAGAGCTGCTGTTGTACCTTAGTCAAGAAGGATTGCTTCCATGAACTACAGAATTTGGGAAGGGCTGAAAACAGGTTGGGGATATTTTAGAGGTCAATAATTCATACTTATGTACTGAGAGGACAGCCATAGGAAGACTTCTATTTTCAGTGACTGTGACAAGATGTGTTGGGAAAGGTGATGCCACACTCTTTACTATGTTAAGGATCATAGGAAAAGGGGCAGGTATAGGATTGGGTAGAGAGCAAAAGATAATTTAGCTTTGTCATCTCAAGGCTTGAGATACACTGTTAGTCACTAATATAAGATAGAATCAAGCAATAATACAAAATCGGTTTCAATCTATAATGAACCAAAATGAGTTGAGGTTATTCAGAATTTATACATATGTGTGTACAAGCAAAACTAAATGGATTCAATAGTTTATATATATCTACCTATATCTATCTATCTATCTATCTATCTATCTATCTATCTATCTATGATGTATCTATGTGACAATAATAATTAAAAAAGAGGTCACGAAGTTGGGAGGAGGTACATGGGCATATTTGGAGCGGGAGAGGGAGGGAAAGTAATGTAGATGCAGAACTTATCTACAAAGTTCTTAAAAATATTAAATAACAATTTAAAAAGTTATAGCTTACAGAATAGGAAGGAGAAAAAGAAAAAGGAACAAAGAAAAGTCAAATGAAGCGATGTCCACAGCAGGACCCTGAGTGCTATAGTTTGGATCTTGATGTCCTTTCCCCGCAAGAGTTCCATGTGGTAAAGCTTGGTTCCCTCAGTCCAGGATGTTATTGGGGCATTAACAATTGGAAAAGGAGTCTTACATGATAAATTTAGGTCAATAGAGTTACAACTTTAATTGAGATTGTGGGACCCTGGCTGCCACCTCTTCATCTTCATTCCTAGGTTCATGGTATAAATGGTTTTGCTCCATAGGCAGAAAACAATTGAGTCTACTCATCATTGACTGGAAGATCTAAAATTGGGAGACAAATATATTTTTTTAAGTTCCATATCTCATGGTTTTTTTTTTTTTGGTTTTTCGAGACAGGGTTTCTCTGTGTAGCTTTGCGCCTTTCCTGGAGCTCACTTGGTAGCCCAGGCTGGCCTCGAACTCACAGAGATCCGCCTGCCTCTGCCTCCCTAGTGCTGGGATTAAAGGCATGCGCCACCAACGCCCGGCCTATATCTCATGTTTTTTAAAGTGATATAAAGTTCACCAAAATTAACAAAAAATATGAGTTCAGTAATAAGATACAAAGTTTGATAGTCACTACTCTCTGATTTTTTATTAACAAACTAAAACTCATTGAGATATCTTAAAAAACCGAGTTCATGGAAAATGAAAAAAAAAAAGCTCTAGAGTAGAACCTTGAGTGATATTATTAATCAAGAATAATGACAATTATATGAAACCAAAACTCTACATAAAGCTTCTAAAAGCTGTATGAAGGAAAGTTGCAAGAAAAAAAATAGAGATCCCTGGCTACAGCATATGAAAAGATAAAGAATACTATAAATGATTAACTGACAAAGATAACTCTGAATACCCTAAAATAGAAAGTAAATGGGAACTGCACTAGAAACAAAATATAGTGATCCTCAGTGGATGTGGAGGATAGGTTATAAAAACAAGAAGTCCAGCAAGAAGATTGACTCCTACAAGCCAAGCAAAATGCACAGAAGAGCTCAGAGCTGAAGGTAGAAACCTCCACAGTGCCCCACTGTGTAGAATTAAAGAGATGTACTGGTCAAGGAAATATGGGAAAACAATAAAAATAAAACAACAAATAACTGAAAGACAAGCACTAGTTACTAAATTAAAAAAAAAACCCTTTCACAAATGCCACTATTTATTAAATAGATTACGTATTATTATGTCAACAGAAGAGGGTGCTCTTCAGCTGAGAAAACTGATAAGCCATTAACTATCTCCTAGTTGTCACACAGAAGTTTTGGGGTTTTTTAATAAAAACATTTATACATTTAAATGTCAGGAGATAGCTAAAGCCATTATCATATGATGAAGTTATCATATGATGAAAGAACAAAATAATAAAAAAAATTTTCTTGATGAGAATTCTCCTAAGAAACATACAGAATGAGAAAAGCAAATCAAAATTCATTAAAAACACATTTGCACATACTTATGAAATATTCCAATCAGGAACTCAAAAAATTCAGGAAAAGAGGCAAAGAATGTGAGAACTAAGTGAGCTTTAGAAAGAAAAGGGGAGAAAGAATTATCTAAGAAATGAAGACAAAACTCCCAGATGCCTGAGAGAGAAGAGAATCAATAGGGATTGTAACTAGGGACATCAAAGAAGAGAATTAAAATAGCCAAATGCTGTCAATAAAATAAAAGAAAAAATAATCAGAAAGTAGTTGCTTCAGAAGATAGACAAAGATGATCCCATACACACGCAACTGGGTTTTATATGTTATGGTTTTTAGCTTGGTGTTTTTGTGGGGCTCCTAACAGTGAGAGTGGGGGTGTCCCTGACTCTTTTGCCTGCTCGTGGGACCCTTTTCCTCCTATTGGATTGCCTCTCTAAGCCCTGATATGAGTGTTTGTGCCTAATCTTACTATGTCTTGTTATGTCATGTTTGGTTGATATCCCCAGGAGGCCTGCTCCTTTCTGAAGAGAAACAAAGTTCTAGTGGATCTGGGGAGAGGGAAGGGGAGGGGAGGACTGGGAGGAGTGGAGGGAGGAGAAACTGCTGTCAGGATGTATTGTGTGAGAAAAGAATACAAAAAAGAATGAAGCGATGGAACAAAATCTTATTTTATTATAATGTTTAAAAAATTATCAGAAATACAGAACCTGAATCTACACAGAGAAATTACACATAGCAAGCCAATTTTGAAGCAAAAATGCCTTCAAACAATAGAGAAGAAAGTGTGAGTATGTATATTTTCTAATCCTATGGAAGTTTGTGCATGTAGGCTGGTTAATAAAACACACCTGTAATCTCAGCCCTTGGAAGGCTGAGGTAGCAAAGTGACAAACTCAAGGCCAGCTGAAATGCAAAGCTGGCCGGGTGACATAGTGAGGCCCATCCAAGACACAAAGCTAAAGATGTTTACACATGTGCAAAAATGAAATAATACTTAATAAAACAAAGAAAAGATTCCCGAATTCAAGGATCCCAACGTCTTTTGTAAAAATGCTAATACAACCTGTATTGGCTACTTTTCTCACTGTTGTGACTGTGATTAGCTATCTGACAAGTGCCACTTGGGGAAGAAGGGCTTGTTTCAGTTCAGGTTTTGAAGGGATCAAATTCATCATAACAGGGGAGGTCATATGACTGGTCACATTGCATCCGTATTCAAGAAGCAGAGAGAGGTGAGTGCTGTTGCTCAGCTGGCTTTCTCCCTTTCCTTTTCGTTCAGGCCGGAACCCCATTCCATAGGATGCTGTCACCCACATTCAGGGTGTGCCTTTCCTCTTCCAGTAACGCCTCTGAAGGCACCCTCACAGACGTATCAGAGGTGTGTCTTCCAGGTGATCCTAAATCTACCGAGTTGATAATGAAGATAAACTATTGCACAACTACACAGTACAAAAATGATTTACATAAGTGATATATACTCTATATAATTAGCTATGAAGACAGGGGCAGCAAAGAGATATTAGACTTCACATGGTAGGTATGTTTATAGTGATTAGACTGTCTACAGTAATGGAAAACAAGTGTGTATGTCGTAAGATAGCACAAGTGATTAAATGCTTTGCTGTTTTATTATTAGGCAGAATCATAGTTGATCAAAGAAATATGGAGTAGAGAAAGGCAAAGAAAAATTCTATGATTAATTTGGACGGTAACATAAGCCTTGTGAACAAAACCCTTTCCTTCGGTTATGAAAGGCTTGAATATACACAGATAAAAAGAAACCAGATCACAAGGAATGATTGTAAGAGCCAAAGGACCAGGAAATGTGCTATAATTATGTGTCTTCTTGAAACGGCAAGGAAGCTTCATCCATGATACCTCAGCAACATGGATGCCTAAATAAGACCTAAGCAAGAATAACACCAACAGACACGCTAACATGAAAGGGGTGAATTTCTTGTGGGGAAGCACCCTTAGGCAAAGAACTACAGACCTCCAAGAATGTTGACAGCAGAAGATTTAGACTTCCCAAAGGATGAGCTCCCTAATTGGTTAACCAGTCCCAAGTGGTCAGTCCTGAACCAATATGATACAGGACATACTGAGTGGACTCAGCAGGTTGCATTCATATGATTATGTATGTATATATATAACAAAGAAAAAGAGGTCATGAATTTGAGAGGCAGTGAAGTAGGGGTTCATGGGAGAGATTGGAGGGAAGAAAGGCAAGGGAAAAAGAATGTAATTACTTTTTTAATTAGAAATAAAATTTAAATTAAAAAATAAGAGAAAGAAAATAGTTGATAAAGCATGGTTGCATAGGTGGAAGAGAGATGGGATTGTACATTTAGGTGAAGGTGTCAGCTTTATAGGGAGAATGGCACATCCTCTAGAGAGGCAGAAGGGGGTTGAAAGGGATAGAAGTACACACTAAGTGTAGAGTTTTGAGTAAGAAGCTCAAAGACTCCTTGGATAGGGGCTTTTGTTTTCTCTTTGAAGCAGTGGTGAGATAATCTGCTTAGTGTGATGGGGTGCATGTAGAAGGAGAAATAAAAAGACTTTAGAAGAATAAAGAAGGTTTGAGGTCCACCATGGAAGATATGAGAAAGACTTGGTTGAAAGAACATGGGATAATTGCTGGACAGCTTCATGGATTTAGTTGGGGTTGAAGATCATTAATTTTCATGACACTAGTAGGTATATTTTCAAGATTTTTCACTGGTTGCATTTTTGAATCCTTAGAATATTGATGGAATATATGTATAGATTGTCCAAGATTTGTGTTTGGCTAGTCCAGAGTAATTGGAAAGAACAATAAATAGATTACAGAGACACTGGGAAGAAAATACTGATGCAATAAACTATGGATTCCCACGTGGATATGGAAAGAAGTGGAAAGAGGAAAGCAGGGGTAAGGAAAAAGAGAATCATCAAGGAGCTAGAGAACTCAGTGGGCATGAGGAACATGTATTGAGAAATACATGCTAATGCAGGAGAATTGTCCATGGAATCCATAGATACTGTTGGTACAAGAGACCACAGACTGTGTAAGAGCTATGCGTGTGAGCCTCCAGAAGGACAAGGGTATCCCAAAAGTATAGGAGTGATAAGGCTGACCTGAAGCACTAGGAAAGAGGGCCTGAGCTGTACTTTCTTATTTTGAGATACCAAAGGCATTGAAAGCCATGTTCCCTACTTGAGCTTCTAGAAGAGGCAGTGACCAGGGCTAGAGGGAAGAGTTAGTAAAAGAAAGAACATTGAATGTGTTTGAAGGAAAGGCTAGGGGGATTGAGGAACAAAGAACTTTCATTAAAACACTAAGAATAAGAGGACAGTTAGAGGATGAGTCAGGAGAGTAACGCCTTGAACACTGCCAGAATTAATTCGGTGGCTCTGAGGGGGAAACCTGATAGGCTGGTTCATGTTCTCTACCTGTATATATCTACTTGACAACTGTTACAGAAGGCAAACAAAAGCCTGTAAGATTTAACAGTACCAGTGTGCAGTCACATCATACTGACTTCTTTTATAATAAGTTTAGTGCAAAATAAAATTTTATTGCCACAATAGAAACACCTTTAAAGGAAGCAAACACTGTAAAATCCACTTTGGACATTAAAGCGGAATTCATTGGAAAACCAAAGTCAATAATAGTTTTTAAAGTAGTTTCTATGGGCATATATGAGTTTATTTCAAAGTTATGGTCAGTTAAACTAAATGGACACTGGTTTGAGAAAATTGATTCCCAAATAGTGAGTCATAAAGTTAGAACTGAATCTTACAGCAACAAAATTTCCCCCAAATTATTCTTAATGACCTCTGAAGACACAGCTGGAGAACTCAGAAACATATATATATATATATATATATATATATATATATATATATACCCATTGTGTGTGCATATATCACTTTGTCAAAAGTGTGGCTATAACAGCCAAAACAATTTCTATTAGGGAACAGCAAGGAAAGAATACTTATGCTTTGGCAGAAGACTTACTTAAAGCACTATGTAAACATTTACCTTTAACAGTCATACATCATAGAAATATACATCCTATGTTTAAATACAAAACTTTGTTCTTTAATGCTGTAAGATTACATGGAAATTTCCTGGTCTTAGCAGAAGTCACTTTTTGGAAAGTATCTATCTCTCCATCTATCTGTCTGTCTGTCTGTCTGTCTACTATGACTGCTATAAAATATGAAGAATTTTTAGTGGATATCTGTTCTATGACCTAAGAAAAACTCAATCATCAAGGGTTGGGGCAGGGTTCTGTTTTTTGTCTTTATAGGATAATAGAAATACCCATCTTCAAGAAATCATAAGGCCTTGGACACCCAGATGTCTACTGAAGAAAGGAAGGACCTATTGGTACCAATATACTCTACAGGGTAATATCTTACTGCCTAACTCTAGAATAGTTGTGGGCCCAACTCAATTATAAATCAAGCTGGCTTTGGAGTTGGAATGTGGCTCTCTCCTTTTCTAGACCCAAGTAAATTGCTAAAAGAAAAATTATGAGATTCTGTCTCAGAAAAGCCAACTGGTGTAGGATAGAGGAAACCAATAATCTAAGGACCATTGTTGTCAAGATTCTATTTCTTTCCATGCTTATCCTTGATTTCTGGGAATCCTTCCTCAAATCATCCTAAATCCAAACTTTCCATTTTGATATTAATAATGTCCAAGTTTTCTACAGTGAAAAATAAGTCTTTCCAATAGCTATCTCTGAAATTTTCACCAGGAAGATGGGGGCGCACAGCAATGACTCTACCCAGTCCAGAATGATGCCACTGTACCTAAGAACATAACTCAGTGATCAGCTTTGGACTGCAAACTCTCCAGGACAGTTCCAAGATGAGATGGCCCATCATATTGCACTTCTAGCCAGAACCTCAGATAACTTTACCCATTACTATGAGACTAGCTACAAACATTACAGCTAGTCCTATTGAGACTTAACCATTTAGCTTTTTTATAGGATCCCACAGGGATACCGTCACCCCCTACATAGCAGAAGGCAATTTTAAAAAAATGATGCCCCCATCTCCCAAAAGTTTTCGTTTTCTCAGGGTTTATGTTATAAACCTTGTTATAGGGTTGGGGGTGGAATAATAAAATTTAGGCTCAGAATTCTTGTTTGGAAAAGAGAAAAAAGGGGAATAGATAGGTATAGAATATTAAAGTAGATTATTGTATCTATTAGTAAACTAATTTAGCAAACTATCAGCCTTAGATAATTTGTACTGATATGGATTCTTGTATATTGATAGAAATGTAAACTGTTTTTATATTCTTATTTAAGATAATTTCTATATTGATACAAATTCAAAACTATAATGGTCATATTGTACACGTGTTCCTACTCCTATTTGAAATAGTTTATATATTGATACAAATGTAAAATTATATTTGCCATGTTGTATGTGTATTCTACCTCTGTTTAGGATATTTTGTATACTGATACATATTTAGTATATTGTTATATTTTACTATACATTTCTGTAGCATGAATTGTTAAAAGGTCTTATTAATAAAAACAAACCCAGAGCCAGGTATTGGGGTGAATGCTGAAAGATCAGAGAAACAGAACAAGCCACATCCAACCTCACCTTGCCATTTCCTCAGCTGATCTTGTTTCTTCAGACTGAAAGCCTTTGAATCCTTATCTTAATGGATCTCAGCTGAACTGCTGCTAAAAGCTAAAAGCTTAAAAGGCTGTAGTTCCTGGTCCTCCTTATATACCTTTCTGTTTCCTGCCATCACTTCCTGGAATTAAAGACGTGTGTCACCATGCCTGGCTGTTTCCAGTGTGGCTTTGAACTCACAGAGATCCATCTGGATCTCTGCCTCTTGAATGCTAGGATTAAAGGTGTGTGCTACCATTGCCTAAACCTATGTTTAATGTGGTGTAAGTTCTGTTCTCTGACCCCCAGACAAGTTTATTGGGGTGCACAATATATCAACCACATATTTCTACCTCTGTTTAAGATATTTTGTGCATTGTCCCAATTTTGAGGTCATTGACCTTATACTGTACATCTGTTTATAAACTGTTTACCTTGTTAATATAACCGCAGTCCTTAGGCTATTTAGGTAGATAAGACTTACAGATTAATAGTCACCCATGCTTGTCATATCTATAGTTATACTAGTTAGGTTTTCCAGATTTACAGAAACATATGTCAAATGGATAGGCAATCTTCAAACACTTCATAGACCTAGAGAATATGGCATTTAAATGTTTTGATAACTTAGAATTCTGTTGACATAAGACATGATTGCTCCTGGCAGCACAGATCTATTCCTGAGAGAATGTTGAGCTTCTAAGTCACTCCATTTGGAAGTTTGTCTTCTTCTTGACACAAAATGGCCTGCTGAGCAAAGAACTGCCCTTGCCTCAACTACTGACAGTTTGAATGCTGTCCTTTCTGGATGAACAGGACACAAGGAAAAGTGACTACTAAACCTTGCCATGACAGGGTAAGACAGTCTTTCAAAATTCCTGCTTCTGTAAATGGTCTGTCAGATATTCAAGGCCTGTAGCCAAAATGGATGCCCCAGTGGTGTTGAGAAACTTTAGGTGACTGTCCAGGCTGGCAACTATCTCTGTCTATTTTCACAATTTTTCAGAAATTGCTTGTATCTCCTGTTTCCTCAGGTATTGTTGTTCCTTCTCAGGTCTTTGACAGGGTTGAAGATTAGATAGTTACAATTATAATACTCTCATATCTTAACTAAGAACATTTCAGATACTAAAGTTAGATTTTTTTAGAATAGGACAGCTATTGGAATAACCTCTGTAACATGCCGTTTACCTATGTTCTGGACATCTCTGGAATTTGGTATGTATCTCTTGTTGATGTTGTTCTTGCTGGTTGTATTTCTATTTTTCTTTAGGTTATTACCTTTCCCCTCTCCTGGACAATACTTGATAATCATTCATATTGTATATAGTTTTATATTAGCTTAGAACTTTCTTATTTAGACAAAAGGGGGAGATGCAGTGGATATCTGTTCTATGACCCTGAAACACAGCCCTAGAGACATAGCAGGTAACTACTCTACCTGCCCATGAACTTGAAGTACATGCCCCTGGGGCGTGGCCTCTTGGGTACCCTGAAGACCTGAGATACAAGTACGCAGCTCTCTTTGCTCCCTTGTGGGACTTGGATGCTGGGGCAGTCTCAGGTGCAGAAGAATAGCGTGGGACCATGCCTCACCTTTTCCAGGACCCTGTGACAATTCCTCTGTTCTGTCTCATGAGTTTCCCTTTCTTAATAAGTCCCTTTGCCCTTTAAGCAGGCTCCATGGATTTTTTTTCACATTATATATTTATGAATTTTATATATACATACCATAATACAAAATATTCTCTCTTCATCACACTGTTAGTTTTGTTCTTTTTCATGTTACTCATTAAATAAAAGGTCTTGGGGTTCCTATGCTCTACCAAGCACTGTTCTATGGAAACACCATTCTGAACTCTGTAGTACAAGAAATATAAGGCTTTTGTGCAAGAGTTCTCTCTCAGGTTCCAGACCCACGTACACTGGCCTCAGAAAAATAGCCACTCGGCGGGTCCACAGGCTCCACAATCTCACTCTGTTCTAAGAAGGCTCAGTGTCTATGCTACCTGTGACGCCAGATTCCCACCTTGTATTCTCTTATCTATAAAAAAACTAACCTAATGTCACCTCGACCACAATGTACACCTTTTGAAACACTGCAGACTCTCCTGCCTGAAACAATATCTCAAAAATATATCTTCGAGTCCACCAAACAAATAAGCCTGGAATAAAGAGAGGCTAAGCAAAAAATGATGACCATAACATGTCATTCTGAAAATCTCTATATTTGCCTTTATAATTCACAAAATTTTTCTTATTAACCTATAATACATCTTTATTTTTCCTATGAGATATTTTTTTAGCGTTTTTATCATCTGAGTAGAATTCCTTGACAGGTATTTGAGCATATTTGATATTCTAATGAAAATGGTTGCATCATATGTACTCTGGCTTAATGTATACCTAACACACAAGCCATTGAGCACAAACATGAAGGATGGGACACAGATAACACTGTGTAACATTCAGGAGGAGGCGATATAGCCTTGTGCTTAAAATAAGCTCTGCAATTTATTTACTTGTTTGAATCCCTATCATGTTGTTTGCTAGTTATGTGATCTTAGGTGTCTTAGTTAGGGTTTCTATTGCTGTGAAGAAACACCATGACCACGTCAACTCTTATAAAGGAAAAACATTTAATTTTTCAGAAGTTTAGTCCATTATCATCATGGTGTGACATGGTGGCGTGCAGGAGACATGGTGCTGGAGAAGTAGCTGAGTGTCCTACATCTTGACTTGCAGGCAACAGGAAGGGAAGTGAGTGTCACACTGAGTGAAGCTTGAGCAAATGAGACCTCAAAGCCTACCCCAACAATGACACCCTTTCTCCAACAAGGCCACACCTATACCAACAAAGCCATACCTCCTAATAGTGCCACTCCTTTTAGGGGCCATTTTATTTCAGACTGTCACATTAAGCCATAAATAACCACTGCGAGCTTCTAAAATGAGGGCTATGATAGCATCTTATTTAGAAGTGACGTCATGACTAGGACAAAGAAAAAAACCCAATGTGGTGGCTCTCCCATCGAAGTGCTCTATATACTCATCAATTCGTCTTCATCCATCCTTTTATTTCTTGTTGGTGCTCCAAGAAAACAATTTATATAATATGGCATTTCATATAGTTCTACCTTGTCTTAGTCAGGGTTTCTATTGCTGCAAAGACATGCCATGACCAAAAAGCAATTTGGGGAGGAAAGGGTTTATTCAGCTTACACTTCAGCACTGCTGTTCATCAACAAAAGTAAGTCAGGACAGGAGCTCAGGCAGGGCAGGAATGTAGAGGCAGGAGCTGATGCAGAGGCCATGGAGGAGTACTGCTTACTGGCTTGCTTCCCCTGGCTTGCTCAGCCTGCTTTCTTATAGAATCGAGGACCATCAGCCCAGGGATGGCATCACCCACAATGGGCTGGGCCCTCCCCCATTGATCACTAATTGAGAAAATGACTTGCAGTTTGATCTTATGGAAGCATTTCCTCAAATAAGACTCCTTCCTCTCCGATGACTCTGGCTTGTGTCAAGTTGACACAAAACTAGTCAGTACATACCTTTAGTCTAGAATATTCTATTCAGTACTGTCTAGGGAAAGCAAGGAAGCAAAGATACATTTCCCTCAATTACTTCATAAAAAAGGTAATAACATTGAAAACAATACATAGGTAGCATAAATTAAAATTTACTGTGTGAAAAGTTGTGTTTTAAATATAGTTTGTGAAAACAACACACTTTTTTTTTTAATCAGAACAGAAAATAAAAGAGCAGAATTGCTTAGGAGTATCTGGAGATATATATGTATATGATATATATGTGTGTGTATGTATGTATATGTATACATATGTCATTTTTATTTTACTGTGTATTTTTGAGACATGGTTTTACTCTGTATCTCAGATTGGTCTCCAGCTCATAGCAATCTTCCTTGTGCTTTAGCCTCCCATGGGCTAAAGTGGGACTGATAAAGTGTCTGCCCACTCCAGGCTCTGGATTCTGAGCACTTGAGATAAAGCTGAGGATGACAGCTTTCAGTTCTTAGCCTCTCACTCCCCATGATTCCTCCCAACCCTACCCAACCTTCTTTCGACATTGCAGATCTGCTCTGAAATTCCTGCCAATCTTGCTTTTGTCTTTTAAATCTGTGGAACACATTCCTTGCATTATCTGTCTTTGAAAGCACAGCTGTACCATCCATGCATCCCATCCTTCTTGGAGCTTTTATTGATTTTACAATAGGCCACACTCAACATAGGGTCTGTCCTAGAATGCCAACAACTTTTGTGTATGATGAAAACATTTGCTGTGCACGAAGAACTTAGAAATCCAAGGAGGAATGAGTTTGATTAAATTAACAAAACTAGTAGTACAAATGCATTTCAAGATGCCTGTTAAGATTTTTTTTTAAACAGATTTAATTCACTTTATTTTTCTTGTATAAAAACCCTTATGTGGTGGCCACAGCTGGAGCCTGGGTCCTCTGAACAGACACTCTGGTGTGGGTTTTCACAAGATGGTCAGTGAATTCCTGATAAGGAGACTTAGTGAACACAGTCTCTTTCCAGAGGTCAGGGGTCAGGTAGCTGCAGGTCTTGGAGATGGCATCAAAGGTGGCCTTGGCAAAGTTGCCCAGGGTGGCAGTGCAGCCCCTGGCTGATGTGTAGCAGTCATCAATACCGGCCATCATCAGTAACTTCTTGGGCACAGGAGCAGAGTTGATGCCAGTGCCTCTGGGGGCAGGGATGAGTCACACCAGCACAGAGCCACAGCGGCCTGTCACTTTGCACGGAACAGTGTAGGGCTTGCCAATCTTGTTTCCCCAGTAGCCTCTCCGCACAGTGACAATGAACATCTTGGCCAAGATGATGGCCCCGCGGATGGCAGTGGCTACTTCCTTGGAGCACTTAACACTAAGACCAACATGACCATTGTAGTCCCCAATAGCGACCAAAGCCTTGAACCTGGTCCGATGGCCAGCCCGAGTCTGCTTCTGCACTGGCATGATCTTTAGAACCTCATCCTTTAGGGATGCGCCCAGGAAAAAGTCAATGATCTCGGATTCCTTAATGGGAAGGGAGAACAGGTAGATCTCCTCCAGGGACTTGATCTTCATGTCCTTAGCCAGGCGGCCCCGCTTGGTGACTGGGATCCACTCCTTGTCTTCAGCTTTACCTCCACGAGCCCCGTGACCACAGCCACGGCCTCGACCATGACAGCGGCCCGTAAGACCGCTGCCGAATCCTCCGTGGAAGCCTCCGGGGCCTTCTAATCCTTGGCCCCTGGGTCCTCCTGACCCTCCCGCTGCATCCGCGTCGTCCGCCATTTGGTGTTTTCCAGAAGAAGAAGAAGAAGCGCCTGTTAAGATTTTAAGTTTTCTTCCTAATAGATTACCTTTTATGATAATAATTGGCCAGGGAGTTAACCGCTTACATGGTCTCTTGACCTCTGTCAGTATATACCACCTTGCCTATGATACTCCTTATCAGAGGTCACTGTTTAAAGACACAAATGAAGTACTTTTGTTGATAATTTTATGGAAATTTTGAATGACTGAGTTGTTTACCTCTAACCCCTTTTGCATTCTGAGTTTAGTCGAGCCCATGAAGACAAAGATACCCACAAAGCAGGGCCATGCAAGACATAGACACTGAGGGGTATGGTCCATTCCTTTCGCGGCTCTTCTCTTCCCTTCAGAACGGCTTGGGTGGAGATTTCCCCTACTTACTGGCTGCCAGATTTGCAGCAATGACTCTTGCAGTTTTTCTCTGTTAGAGACTCAAAAGGGAATAATGAGAAGTTATCCTCTTTAGTGGTATAACTAAAATCGCCCATCACCTTCAAGATGAGGCATTATCTGGTGATGTGTTTTAGTTCAACTCACCTATATAGAGTTATCCTCTTTAGTGATATAACTAGGCAAAATCCCCCATCACCTTCAAGATGAGGCATTATTTAGTGGTGCGTTTTAGTTCAACTCACCTATCAAGGAGCGGAAATGAAATTTAGTTCCATAATGTATATATCTTTCGCTGTATCTCCAAGCAATAGTCTAGTGCTTGGTTCACAGCTGCCTGTAGGCAAACGTGTTTTGAATGAAGTAGTATACTAAACTTAATCTCCTCCCATGAAGCATAAAACATCCTAGGGAACACACAGGAACTAGTACATACAGGAATAGAAATGGACTTACTCTGTGACGGGAAAAAAGAGGACAAAGAAGAAAAGCATGTTGCTATGAAAATGTTTGGAACTTTCCATATTATATGCCCAAGCTTAGCAGCCACATTCATAAAATGAAAAGCCCTATAATATGTTATATGCCAAAATTTTGATTGTAGGTTGCTCTTCACAGAGGGAAACTAAAATTAGAAAAAAAAATGGACTGGGTTTTGATATGAGAGAAGAATATAGTTTTTAACAACATACTTATGGGAAAAGCAAACCCCAAAGACAGAAGCAACCTCTGCCCTCCTAAGAAACTGGGTGGAGAATGTTTAACTAAATGAGGCTCCCGTGCAGATTATAATGGTGGAGAGAAAAAAAGTAGCAGGATGGGCAGAGTGAAATGACACGTGAAAGGAAATAAATGGTAAAATTTGAAATTGTTTTTGTTCAGAAGGAATGCTTTTGCTTCACTCCAAGGCTTGCAGGTGACCTCAGACGGTGTTTTAGCCTTGCAATGAAATAAATGAAGCGTTTTTGTTTTCAATTCTCTCTCTCTCTCTCTCTCTCTCTCTCTCTCTCTCTCTCTCTCTCT